>JUFY01029010.1:0-44347 GCA_001855655.1 Leptopilina clavipes | reverse complement strand
ATTATTATTTCACTTAGAGTTTATTTGATTTTCACTGAAAATTATTTGGTTCAAGTAAATATTTATTTGGATAATAGACAAGTAATCCTCTATTTGAATCAAATTTTTTTTCAGTGTATTATTTTGGTAAATAATAATAATAATAATAATAATAATTTTAATATGAATTAATTAGTTGATAAAGTTGGTTCAAGGAATTTGGTACTTATAAACTGTATTAAAGATTAACAGCCCTAGCGAAAACGATCCGAGTTAGTGCTAACTTAGGACTCACTAAGTCACTCTAAGTTTGCACTTTTGGAAGCTTTCGTTTTCTAAGAGTTCATTTCACAGGGGAAAAAGTATTAAAACAAAAAGCAACAAAAATAGCATCATCTTACACTGAAAAAAATTTATTTGATTCAAATAATCGATTGCAATTGTATTATCAAATGAATTTTACTACGTTCGTAGTCAATTTTGCTAATTTTACTCCGGAAATAGTAAAAATTGACAGAAAGTGCAAAAAGTTTTTTGTTTCATTATAATAAAGTAAATATTACTATACTTTGATACTAGAAGTATAGTAAAAGTTGCTTTATTCGTTTTTTCCGTGTAATTCACAACTTGAATGAAATAAATATTTTCATTGTATTGTTAGATAAGTTTTAAGTTCAGAATTAACCAACGAAATGTAATTTTATATTGAAAGAAAAATTCCTCTTTTGTAGCCTCTTGTATCATTTTCTCAAAAAAGGAACATTCTTACTTCGAAAGGAAGAACGATAAAGATAGTTCAGATTTCATTCTATTTTGAAGTTTTAAATTGTTTTAATTTTAAATTTAAATACTGCTTCACTTACATGCAGAATTTAATCCTAAAAATGATAAAATAATTTAACATTTAACATTTAAACATTTAAGAAAATCTGAATTTCACAGATTCCACTGTGTGGTGAACGTCTCAGAAGAAAAATCATGCAATATGAATAATGCAGTGAGTTCAATTCGATTGGATTCGACTGCACTCGAGTAGACATCCACCTGCCCCACTTTTGCGTCGCGTCAGCACCCTCGACTTGGACTACTTCCGAAACACAAATTCCTCTCTTCTTTTTACCCCCCATACGATTCTATTTCCAATTCAATACGTGCTGAAACTCAACTCGATTCGGTCGACTGATTTCAGGTGGATTTCCAATTGTGCGTTTACGGTTCTCCGGCCATTGATCTTCACTACTTCCTCAATACGAGTGTATCACAGGAGGTCTATGAGGATAGCATGGATTTGCTTCTTAACGAATACATAAATTCACTTTCAAACTGGATGCATCTCATTGGCTGCAAGCAAGAGCCACTTACTCTTCAGGAATTGAAAAAAACTTTACAAGAACGCGAAAGGTTTGGCTTGATTGCCTCAATTACAATTCTGCCAATTGTTTTAGTCAATAAAGAAGAGGCAAAGGGTTTCGATGAAATGCTAGACGAAAATGGAGAATTCAAAGACAGTGGATATTATAGCGGTAAAGTCTTTCGTGAAGTGATAGGAAAACGATTACCAAATTGGCACAAAATGGGTTTACTTGATGTATAACAATTTTAGAATTCTAATATATAATAGCTAGGTGAATTTTGTCCAATTTTCTATTAGAAACTATGATCAAAAAGCTACCAAAGATTGTTTAATTAGATATTAGTGTGATTAAAATTGAAAAATTAAATTTAGATATTCTATTTTTGATAAACGAGAAATAGTTTTGTGATAGTATGTAAATTTAGAGCTGTGAATGATATAAACATCAGAGTATAATCGAGTCGATCAGTATTTTATTTAGATTGTAAATAACATGTATATTTGAAAAAATTTCTACATCTTGTATTATTGATGCTAAATAATGAAAATATTTATAATGTATTGAAAATATTTTCCAAAAAATAAAATTTCCTTTTGAATAAATTTTTACTTTTATCCGCAAAACTCAGGTAATTAACGTTTAATACCAATATAAGTAATTATCATTGTATTTGAAACTAATTACTCCACATCAGAAATACAATGAAGATGATTGATTCAACATATATAAATTGCATATAACGTTTGTGTTTGAAAATAATGAGAAATTTGAGTCAAAGTCTTTATGTAACACAAACAATGGAAACAACTACATCAAAAGCGAATCCTTATCAAATAATATACTTGTAAAACAGTTTGCACATTGTACTACCAGTGGAAATATAATATTGACCGGACTTGTTATCAATACCAACTTTCCCATCTAATAAATAACATTATTTATCTTTTCCTGAAACGTAATATTTATAATAAATCACGATAGAAGCTTGTTCCAAATGAATAAATCTCTATATTTTAAGTGACCGAGAATGTCTAAAGATATATATGATCTAGATCTTTCAGAATTTATTATTTAGACTCAACATTTTATATCAGAAATAAATATTTTTATGAGTGTTTCTTAGAATCGCATTTTCTACCCTAATTCCACAATTTGAGGTCAGCTTTGGTGGTATAAATCAAATATGAGACAGTTTGATCCTACATGGGGATGGAAATATTAGATTCACATAGAAGATCTATAATTTTTTTTTCTCCCCCTTTTTGAAATCTCTATTAAGTGGGATATTTCGTGCGAAAGATGTTTTTTTTCGTTCATGGAAAATTTACGATCTTACGGGAAAATAAACAATGAATTGAACTATATATCAATTATTACAAACGGAACCCCCTAACGATGAGCGAGCGTCAGATCGAAGGGCAGATATCAAACTGATTGGATTTAGTCAGTTACGTATAATTAATCATCTCTAAATGGTGTCAAACTTAGTCATTAATTTTCTAGTCGAATCTCACTATGTGATTAACTCTGAAAGCTAATTAATAACATAGAAAGCTGGGACATGTATTATAGCTTTCAATTAGACCAAACATGTGGCTGCTTTGTATATATATTTCTGCAGTGATTCGCGCGCGAATATGCCATAGTGCATGTGACGCGAAACAAACGGTCAAAATTAATCATTACGATTGGTATCGTGGAAATGGTAAAATAAACCCCCCACTCCTTATTAATCCAACTTCAAGGCAATGCATCCAAATATCCATATATGCGTCGAGAAACTCTGTCTCCTATATCACAGATACTACGCTCGAGAATACTGAGCCAGATGCACATTATGCACCATTTTCACCCAACATATGCACACTACGTAAATTCTTCGTTACGTCACTATGTCAGTTCCGTTATATTATATGTTTCCCTTTCTTAACTGCCGCTGGAGGCAAATGTGTTACTTTTGGCACCAACCAGTTATGAGATCATATATTTACCAGTAGCTTCTCTCATTAAATTTCCCAACACTGACAAGAACAAATTATTATCGCTAATTTCAAAATCCCTACAACATTTTCAATTAAATACTGTTTTAATTTTTTTTTATAAAACAAAAAGTTTGAAACGAAAACAAAAATTTCTATTAACAAAGGAGAGGAAAACTAAAGGAAATAATGTGCGATAAAAGGTTATTGAAAAATATACAGTACACGGATCAAGAACCATGTACACTTGAAACCTTTTGGAAGCTTTAAAACATGAAGAATCGGGAACCTAGAGAAGAGGATAATTGACACTTTTATCCACTTGACACTCTAGGGTCTTCTGTTTCAAGTAGCCATACAGGAATCGATTGGTAAACCAATAAATTCACTCTCTGGTAAGATGCTTCTCTTTAATGCCATATTTTTCTCGCCAATCACAAAAGAAAAATACCTAGCACAATAGCACTACCGTTCGCATATTATAAACTGCCAAAGAACTATTATTGATGATAATAAAATCGACGTTCAATTTCACAACAGAATAATCAACCAACAATGCAAGAAACGTGCTTTATATTGAAAATAAAATAGAAAACATTCCTCGATAGCGAAATATAATAAGTTCTCTATATGATGGGTAAAATTGAGATATCATTTAAAAAAAAAAAATATGAAACATATTGATGAAAGAAACAAATTCCTTTCAGAAGTGAAACATTGTTAGAATATTTTCACTATTATTTGCTGTTTTATTGAAAAAGATTTAATTTCAAACATTTTTCCTCCACTATCACTATTATTACCTCTACAGTTTTATGTATAGAGTTCGCATTTTTATTATTCCTTTATTTTTTTATTTGACGATTTTGTGTGCCAATAGAATCCATATGCATATACTTGTAGTAAAAAAAAAAACCAGTCATGCACTTTATTGGAAAAAAATTTTTTTTATAGATTGAAGTGGAAGATAATAAAGTTCTTTGACAGAATATAAAATTTATATTTGGAAAAATAAAATTTCTTTGTTTTTTGAATTTTTGCAAATCAATTTTTCTCTCTGAAACTGAGTCAGTGGAAATTTGACTGATTTTCATTGACTCCTTGCGATTTAAATCTAGTCAAATTTAATTGAAAATCAGTTTTAAAGAGATTGTGAAAAAAATATTAAGAATGAAAAACTGTTCCTTTTAGTCAATTTTTTCTAGAGTTTCTAAAGTTCCTATAGTTATTTTGTACTAATAATTATTAGTAACTAATGTTTGTTAAACTAACAAGTTTTATACTAATAATTACTTATTATTTAATTATTTTAATTATCGAAACAAAAAGTCAGCCAAGAGTTTACTAACAATGGATTATTTTTAACTAATCTAGTTTTAGAGAGAGATGCAAGAAAATGGTGGATCTTTGATTAGAAATAGAATATTCAAAAAAGGGAAAAAATTTTCCTGAATCTGTAAATTTCGACTTTGAAATAATGTCTAGTGTTTTTTATGCACGTAAAGATGTATGTAAATGGAATAAGAGAGTAAGGCGACGCGACGCGACGGTGTTATCTGTAGGAGAACTTTTTATCGAGTACGTTGGTAATATGATGAACCCTGGGAGTGCATCGCATAATTTCCCAGGATGGCGAATATGCAAGGGGTCTAAGAAGAAGTTGCGATATGAGACAAAAGTGGATAGATGAAGTCAAACGAACATATCTATATATATAGTATATACACACATGAGGACAGAAAAGCGGCCTTCACTGTCCATGCACTAATATAATTTCTTCTCTCTCTCTCTCCGAGCTCGAAACCACAAACACAAACTATATCTACACAGAAAGTGGAATATTGCTAGAAATGTGTGGTATTTTTCTGTTTTTATTTCTTTCCTTTGAATATACCTTTTTTAACTTCGTATATAGCCAACGATATTCAACTGTTTGATAACATTCTTTCCTTTCTTTCTCCGTCTATTATATACCATTTTCTAAATCATTTTTCTCTCTCGATTACCCATATATATTTGACAAATAATAAAAAATTCTTCACCGACTTAAAAATATATAATTTTGTGCTTCCTTAAGAATTATGTCTCGAATCTCTATATCAAAGGAGTTGTCTTATCAAGGAAGAGAAAATAGAAAGAAATAGAAATAGAAAGAATAGAAAATATTTTTGACAAATTGAAGATATGATTTTCGAATATAATATTTTCGATAATATAAAATTTAGAAGGGATTAAAAAATTGCATATATGCAGTTCTTTGGGGGAAAATTGGACGACAGGACAAAGACTTTTAATGTTGTTTTCCACTTTCAATTCTGTTGTCTGAGGGAAGTGATGCAGCACCATGTGTACGAAAGTAATATCAAGTCCCAACCGGAATATCAGTCAAAGGAAATGCAATGTTTGAGTTATTAAACCCCTCGACCTGTGCGCAGGCACATTTTCTACGTTACGCCCGTGTCAACTCAGCCTGATAAACACCTTGCACACCGCAATCACACCTTGTATTCATAAACTACCCAGACTGTGTCGGAAACTTTGCTCAGGCTGAGAGCATTCTGATATGGTGAATATAATGGAAATGCATAATAATAGAGAGGGGGCTGGTTATATATGTTTAAGAGTAAATGTTTGTGGATGTTTGAATAACCGTGACTGAATGAGAGTATGTTTGTATCCAATCTCATGGGACGTCTGTGAAATGTTTCCCCTTCATTCTCAATCGTGAATATGCGACAAATTAATAACGTGTCCAACACATAATGTCTCCCTTCAATGTCGCGCATATATTTTCCCGCATGCGCAATTTCTTCACACCTATTTCCAAATATCTATTTTACTTTTATTACTTATTTATTACACAAACTAAACGAAACTGCATATCTAAAAATCACAATGTGATATGCACTTTTAACGATTTATAGAGTTGCTGAAAAGTACAAATACAAATGTTTAAATGCAAATACATGACATGTCAGAAACATGAGCGGTAAAAAAGTTTTGGAATGCAAATTCCAAGAGTTATATTCCAACACAGACGCATTGATATCACTCCTCAACGAAGAATAAATAAGCGTCATAACTCACGTTCAACAACCACCAAGTAGTTCGATTCGCAATTGGAATCGGTCCAACGGTTTCAAAACTGGATGCTGGAATATCGTTCTGTGAGAGGTGCGAGAAACATGAAACGACACATTGGTTGCATTCTTTGAATTAATTCAATAGCTATACATACAATTTTCTTGTGTTCCCCCTACCCCCCTTGTGCATAATCTCATTTCACATATACTATATAGTGGGAAGCGACTCCATTCTCTCCTCCAGTTTCACAATGGGATAAGTGGATTAGAGTAACCCGATAAAACAGGATCGCGTTTTATCGAGTTAAAGAATACCCTTATTTCCAACAGCCATCCACGTATTCTTCACCGAACTGCGTTTACCGCATTTGCCCTAATCCCCATCCTCCTTTTTTCCCTTTTTGGTCCACTCCATTTATTTAATTTCCCTTACATTTCTCGCCGCACCCTCAATTTCTTCGTGTTTCCTCACTCGTGCCGAGTGAACCAAGTGAATTACCGCAATGTGATTATGCTGAGTTAAGTCAACCTGGTTAGCAAGAAAATCTTTCCATCCCTTTCTTCCTACACTTTTGGCCACTTTTATCTAACCAAACTCTCTGTATTTTAACACTTCACACTTTTTATGTTTCATTTTCACTTAAGAAAAATCTTCATCTCTTATTAGTTACCTCTTTTGCTCTTATTCTCACTTCCATTTGTTATTATTCCTTTCTTGAATGTGTACTTTCATTTAATTAAATATGTTTACAGTATTGCTTTCAACTTTCTCTTTCTAAACATATTGATCATATTTTGAGTTTTAATAACAGGGTGGGAATTATGTAATTTCATTTCTCTTTGACGTCAAAGTCAATGTAACTTTACAAAGAACTTTCACTGTTTATCGATCATTAAATAAATTTACTTTGAAGTGTATAAATCAATTTTAAATAGTATTGAAAAGTTGTCTGACTAAAATTTATTTTCACTACTCACAGTAGAATTATACGAATTTAAGAATTCATGTTCGACTAAAGACGACTTTTACTACTGATAGTAAAATTTATTAAAAATATATAATTCGGTCTGACTTATAATGAACTTTTCTACTAACAATACAAATAAAAGTTCGTTTATACAGATCGGTCTGACTTAAAATTACTTTCACTACTGACAGTACAAGTGAAAGTCTGAAATACAGTTAGGTCTGACCTAAAATTACTTTTACTACTGACAGTACAATTATACTACTAAAAACCGTTTTGTCTGACTAAAAATGACTTTTTCTACTGATAATATAAGCAAAAATTCGTTTATACAGTTCGGTCTGGCTTAAAATTACTTTTACTACTGACAGTACAAGCGAAAGTCTGAAATACAGTTAGATCTGACCTAAAATTACTTTTACTACTGACAGTACAATTATACTAGTAAAAACCGTTTTGTCTGACTAAAAATGACTTTTCTACTGATAATATAAGCAAAAATTCGTTTATACAGTTCGGTCTGACTTAAAGTTACTTTTACTACTGATATTACAACTAAAAGTCGGAAATACAGTTTGGTCTGACTTAAAGTTACTTTTACTACTGATATTACAACTAAAAGTCTGAAATACAGTTAGGTCTGACTTAAATTCACTCTTACTACTGACAGTACAATCATACTAATAAAAACCGTTTTGTCTGACTAAAACTATTTTTATTTAACTACTACCAATAGAATTATAGAAATTTAAACTCTCGTGTCTGACTTAAGTTTACTTTTACTACTGATTTATTAGTAAAAATATTTACTAAATACTGAAATTTATTAAATTTATTTAGTTCTGGTTAAATTATCTCACTTTTACTACTGGCAGTTAAATAAATCAAGTTACATATTTTTGTCTGACTAAAAATTACTTTTACTACTGATAATACAAGTAACTAAGTTTACACAGTTCTGTCTGATTAAATTTACTCCTACCACTGGCAATAAAATAAAGTTTTATATAATTGTGTCTGTGAAAAATTAATTTGAACTTTTTTATAATAATTATTTATAATAATACATGTTTATTGATCGAAAAAAATGAATTTTTACGTAAAATTAAAAAAATGTTTTCAACGTCAAAGTCAATTAGAATTTAAGGATTAAAATTACACAATCGCCATTCAGAATGCTTTTTCAAATATAAAAACCCAAATCAGAAAAAATTTTTTCCTTGAAAAGTAATAAAAATTCTTCAAGTGTATCTAAGTAGAGTTGAATTGTTTTTACTAAATTATTAAACAATTTTAAATTTAATTTATCAAACACTCTAAAAAATTGAAAACTATTTGGATTTTTATATATTTGAAAAAAAAAATTTCCAAACAAATCTTCCGATGTAGAAATTTCCCTACTTTTGTTTTATCTGAAACAGAGTTTTTTTTATTAAGGGCTCTATATAGAACAAAGTGGGTCACTTTCTGCATGGATTCCTATAAATCGAAAAAAAGTATTTATAAATTACAATATAAAAAAATAAGAATAGAAAATGAAAAAAATTCATATATTCACTTTTGAAACTTTTATATTGTACTGCAGAAATTTTTTTTTTTTTTTTTTTAAATTTAATCTTTCCAAGTGCATACGATTGATTGTTTCAAAACAATAAAAAACGCTGCTAATCGAAAATTTCTAATTAAACGACAACATATTCCCTATTTGTATGTGTGTATTTATTGATACACAAAAAATATTTATATCTCTGATTCAGTAATTATTCATTCGATACATGAGGAACAAATGAAGACATATGTTAACGAAAATTATCAAAATTTCCGAGTGATATGTTGTCCAGAGAAATTGAATCAAAATAAATTGCAATGGAACTCGCACGTCAGTTCAACTGGAGAGATAAACAGCAAAGGTCCTATCGATTAACCTTTTTAAGCAATTTATCGCGTGAAGCGTAGTTTCAAATGTACATATTTACTCTCTCGAATCAGGCCACACCATGCTTGGACCCTATGATTAATGTTTTTACAAAATTACATACATGTTGCATTTGTCCCTTCACAATCAGATTCAAAGCTGGAATTGCATCTCTAATGCATTTCTCTCATAGTTGAATTTACAACAGTGAAATTATTTTATTACCACGTAACCAAAATATACTGTATGATTACTCGGTGTGTGTCATAAAAAATTTTGATTTCATGAAGGAGGGAATCTGTAAAATATCATCACACGTATAAATGTGTTTTTCAGAGGGGGTGTTGACAACTTCTAAGGGAGCCATTAGAGGGGGGAATAATTTCACATTAAAGGTATATCGAATTTTTTTTAAAGTTGTTTTCTTTACACCCTTGCGGCGAAATGTACAGGTTCAATTTTTATTTATAGTATATCCGCATTCTGCACGTGACACTGGGGTTCGCGAACCCTATAAAAGTCGTTCCAGGACATAAAACGCGTGGGTTTATCCCCTCATCTTAATCTCACTCTTTGCAGTCGAGTCATTCATCGAAGCAGTAATATTCGCACCGGGGAGAATTATTCCGAACAAGAGAATTTTTTAGTTGATAATCCTCCATCCATAGTACTATATGGCAAAGCAGATCGAGGCTATCTATCCGCATGTCCGCAAGGTAGTTTATTATTCATTGGGGTTGCATCCCCAGCTCGGATAAACGGCGCATTGTTTATGCATTAGCCAACTCCCATCTCCGATCACTCGATCTGCCCATTCAGACTGACTCTACCTTTTCTCACATCCTCAACCCTCCAAAATTGCCTTTAATAATTTCAACACCTTCTTAATTGCTTATTCTCACTCTCAATTTGCAAATTCATTTTCCTCAAGATCAAAGAACGTTTCTTTACTCTCCAAAAATATTTTCTACAATATTTATTCTAATATCAGAAAGTAACTTTTCCCTTAATTAAAATTCACCATCAATATCTTTTTTTTCTCAAGTATTTAAAAACCCATCATAAAACCGGAACTGATTTATTGAAGAATATCACCAATAAAATAAATCCCAAAGTTGAGTCGTTTTTCAAATAAATAAAGTACAGTTTGGAAATTTAGTCCATAAAAATCTAATGGTCCATAAAATTTCAATGTCCGTAAAATAAGTAAAGTCCATTACATTCAATGGCCTTACAGTCTTCATCTAATTTTTAACAAATAAAAAGTCAAAAGATTCTCTTTATTCCCAGGGAAAATTGGTTTGTATTTCTTCACTTATTTCTGAAAAAGCTTTTACGATTCTATGCTCATCTAATTTCAATCTAATTATTTTAAGCGCACTACTGTTGTTCTTCAATTAGAGTGAAAGGAAACAGAAAGGAAAGAGAGAGAGAGAGAGGAATAGAGAGAAATGTGGCTTTTAATAGTAGGAAAAAAACCATTTATTAGCTTTCAATCAGAGGAAAGAGAATTTAATTTTTTCGTCAATTAAATTAAACATGGTCAATTAGAATTTATGAACCAATTTTCTACCGTAGACAAGAAAACGAAATCTGTTTTGGTAGATTTACTTTATCATTATCCTATTATGGAAATTATAGTCAATTTGTCAAAGGGGGAAAATTTAAAAATATTTAAAAATATAATTTTAAATAGATTTTGCATATTATTCTTTGCATATTGTTTTTTTTCTCGTTTTTCATTAATTTTGTGATAATTTCCACTTTTCTAAAGTTACAATCTCGTTTGAAGGAACTTTGGCAAAACAATAGTGCCAACCGGTAATTTGGAGGCGTGTTTTAATCTGAAAGAAGCTCGCTCCTCTGTGATTGCATTGCATAGTAATCTTAGTTTTTACCGTGTCTCGAGATTGGTACGAGAGAGAGAGAGAGAGAGGTTATATAGAGTGCACACCGTGTACCAGATATTGGGGTCATGCCTCTCTACTACCTTAATCTTTAGCACCAGGGAGCTTCAGCTGAAGATACTGAAAGAAGTTACGAAGCAATATCTCCTTGTACAGTGACATCGTATCAATAATAAATCGATACTGTACACATCGATGAGCATAACGCCTCACCTATTATCGGCGAGGTTTTCACTTCTATTCATTTTTAAAAAGGAACGTACAGCGAGCACGATAAAAGCTGTCGAGATAAAATGAATTCAAATTCTATGCCTTCAATGAGCGTCAGAGTATTGCAAATCATGAGTCAAATCGTTAACCAATGTATAAGCATAATTTGACCTCCCCAACTTTCAAATAAAATATTTCAAAATCTGAGCAATAACAAAAAGCTAATAATTAGTGAGACGGGTGGAATTTTTTTCTTTTAATTAACGCCTTTCTTGAAGCGTATTTTATACTCTCTTGAATAACGTCTCACGTGAAAAAAAATTGGAGAGAGAGAAAACTTGGAAAATTCTTTTCAAACATATGACAATTTTTCAGAGAAAAGATTTGGGAGCAACAAATTTGTTTCCCAGAGAGATGTAAATGAATATAAAGATGAGGGCTTGAGAGAGCGAAAAGAGGAGATACAATTATCATAATAGTAATAATAATATGGAACTAGGACTACAGTAGATAACGGGATGAAGAGACACAGTCATTAAAATATTCTCGTTCTACAGTTTCTTTGAGTCGATCCTCAAGAAACAACGTTTTTCCCTTGAATTATAATTACTAAGCCAAGTTACGTTATGTGAAGACTATTCTAGGAATTTGGGTTACATACACTCAAAGAGTTAAAACAACAACTTTTTACCCCACAAGTACCTATACAACACACCTGTATATCTATCAACAGTCTCACACAAAATATTTAAAATTTTAAATTAAAAATTAAAAATTAAAAATTTAGAGATTAAAAATATTTGTCAATACTCAATGTAAGAAAAATCAATTAAAAACTAAATGTGAAAATGATTAATTATAAAAATATATATACAGCAATGAAAATAATAACTTTTCTCTTTCAGTTTTCATTTTTCTCATCTCTCTACAACTGGCAAGCAAACAATTTTTCCCCTTTTTTTGTTAAACGTCGCTCCATTTATCGGACGGGCGTCGAAACTCACGAGATTAAACGAAAAGTTCTTGATCACCAGACATCGAACAGTTCGTTTCTAATAATTGAAAAAAAGAACTGATGAAAGGCATAACATGCTTCCCGGTAACGCTAATGAAAATTGCCTTGTCCTCTGTATATCCGAAGTACCAAAGCAAAGTCAATAAAAACAAGTTTGGTATAGGGTATAGGCTCTCAACATGCATTTCCGTGTAATCAAATCCTAGTGACACTGCTTTGAGGGGAATCGATATTCCGAAATTTTCAAAGAACAAAGCTGTAATATTCTCTAATGAATTGTTAATTAGTGTTTGCTGAAAATTTGTATAATTAGATGGATTATTCAATGTGACTAAAGTTTGAATTATCATTTTCACCTTTATTGAAATTCAATTTATTCTAAATAATTAATTTTCAACATGAATATCCATATGGTGAAATTTGTAAATTAATTATTGAGTAAAAAAAATAATAATAATGTAATTAAGCGAATGCATTTGACTTAGATATCACAATTCTCGTTTCATTCGATAGAGCGCAGTATTTCAAAGATTCTGCATTAAAGGACAATATACCATCATTAAGGAATGCCTGTGGCTTTAGCCAGGCAGTGACACATGATGAATAGGGGAAGACAAATCAAGAGCAGACTATATACATAATTATACCACTAGAATATACACACGTTACATGTTCACCCTCTTTTACGCTTTCATTTGACGGCATCATGATTCATCAACGCGAATAGAACATATTCATTGTGATAATACTAATTGCAAGACTCCCTAATGTCTCCCGAACAAGGACCGTCATTGCACAAATTTCACGACTCAATTCTTCAAGCTTTTAATGTGAAAATATTCCTTTAATATATTATATGAAAAGAATTCACTCTCTAAAACTGAAGCAGAGAAAGATAAAAAGTCATTTCCACTGACTCACTTCTCATAAATTTCACACTGAAAAAAAATTTATTTGATTCAAATACGGAATTACTTGTCTATTATTTGATTCAAATAATGAATTACTTGTCTATTATTAACCAAATAATTTTCATTAAAACCAATAAATTAAATAAACTGCAAGTGAACTAATAATTTACGAATTTGAATCAAATACCATTTAATTGACTAAAATAAAATTTATCTGATACACATAAATATTTATTTGATAATAGTCAAGTTATTCATTATTTGAATCAAACAAATTTTTTTCAGTTTATAGAAAATCAGTTAAAAATTACTCAACTATCAAGATGAAAAATAACCAATTGATTTCCAGTAAAATTTCCCTGATTTAGAATAGAAAAAAATTTCACTGATTCAGTCTTCAAAGTATGGATGTAAGCACACAAAAAAGTATATTAAATTTTCTGTTTATGTGAAATAAAATTCCAATGAGAAAAGTGTTTACATATTTTAAATCAAAATTTCATTCTTGATGATAATTTCCAACAAAGGGAAATTTATTTTGCATTAAATTAATTAAAAACAAACATTATTCCAATTAGTAGGATTTACTTTTAATGAATATTTTTAAATTTGCATTTATAAAGTGAGATTAATTAAAAATTGTAACAATTAGTCAATATTAAGGTATGGACAAACATTTGAACTTGTATGAAAGACCAACTCTGTTAATTAATTAAAAATAACAACAATTACCCTACATGATTGTTTTTTTTTTATTTTTTTTGTAATAAATTTAAAGAAGAAATTACATTTTTTTTTCGAGAACAGAAATTACAAGGGGAATACAAATAAAAGTTTAACGCAATGTGTTATTCATTCAGAAAACTTTCAAACATCGTCAGAGTTTTTTAGAAACTTTATTATGCCTCAGGATATCAACTCAACGATTTTTCACAAGTGGAAAATGTTGTATAATTTTAAAGGACCATTAAAATTTAACTTTATGCCTACATTAAGATGTTTTTTTAGAACTACCCGCGTGGAAATTGTAATGCTTATACTTAAAAAACGATTCCACTGGCGGGATTATATTCATCAAGTTTTCTGTGGTTAGCTTTTTTTTCACCACAAAGATTATAATATATTTACAGAGGGGAATTTTGAATTTTCTAATAAGTCATTCAAACTCAGAAAATTCAATTCGCAATTTTTCAATATCGTTTCGCAATTTTAAGGTATTTTTTTAACTTTAAGGAACATGTTCCCAATTCTTTTCATGAACTTCGCTTTTTGTGAAATTCGTATTCTTTAGTCGCAAATCCAACGAACTGTGAGTTTTTTTTTAATTTTATCATAAATTAAATTTTTAAATTTTTATTTACGGAAAATTTCTTACCTGCACTTTTTGCAGTCGGCGAAATTACAGGCTCAGCACGCAGAACATGCGAGCTTCCGAGGATCAGCAGTGGCAGTAATTTCAAAAAGTTGATAGTAGCCATCATCAGATTTCCATGAGAAATTCTACGAACAAAAGAGAGAGAGAGAGAAAGTTGTAAAAAATAGTCATTAAACATTTATCTGAAATAGTAAATCTATGTTATTATCTACATGGAGCAAGAATATTGCCTCACTTTATTCTATATAGAAAACTGGTGAGCCAACTGACGGCCCTATAGACTCTTTTTTAGAACCCTTCGATTCTCACGATTCCCGCAAAAGAAGCTGAGGTCAGCACTCTTCTTAATAACCAACGACGAAAGAAAAGTCGACGAGGTGACGAACGCCCAGTCTCCCGATAGAAAAAAAAAGAGGCGAAAGGATATTCCTGGTCAAACTTTTCCGAAATTCTGCAAAGAAGTAGTTTAAATTGCAAGCACGTCCTTACTGAGGGCAAACATCGAATGGGGTCACTCAGAGTTAGCAGTCTTTCCCAGCCAACTAGTTATCTCTGCATAGCTTCCGGGACACATTGTCTGTCTCGGACTTTCTCATAAGTTTCGAAAGAGGGCAATATGTAGGTTATTGTCCTACAGAGAGAAAGAGGGGGGAAATTCCAGTCATACGCGTGGTTATTATGTGCGGCCACCGCCTTGTTGTGAACGCGTCTTCTTATCTCGCATCTTCCATTCTCTGGATCTACTTGAGCGGTTTGCAAGCTCTCAAATAGGGATAGGATGAAGAAACTGGAATGGAGAATGGAAGGGAAAGGGTAAGAGAGGCAAGAACTCTCTTACTCCACTATCTCTCGCCAAGTCGCAAAAGTCTTTCCGACCCACAAACCTTACCCTCCCTTTCTTCTAAGTTCCTCATCCCTTTCCATGTGACCCTTAGCCACAGCCACCACCACCGATAAGCCCGGAAGCAAGAGACGACGTGAAGTCTTTCGCTCCAACAAATCTATTTTAAATTCCCATTCCTCACATTCAGGGAAAAAAACCATATGGGAAAGCAGTTTTTCAAAATTCAAATGGGCCACATACACGGTATATTAATTCACAATAATAAAATATTCCTCATGATCCAGCTATATACTCGAAAACTGAAAGAAATCGCTCTGTTTCTATATTAAATAGAAATTTTCCTCCAGCCCTTGGACTGGAAAAAATAAGGGCAAATAAAGATGGTTTCAGTGAGTGGAAAAATGACGTATGAGGGTGAAAGACGTTGGGGATATTAGTAAGCTTGAAAAATAGAAGAGATTGCATTCAACGAAAATCCCTCAGGGTATTTATTTTTACTGAATTTTCAATTATTCAAATGCTCCACAAATGACAAAAAATAATACCAAATTTTATCATTCAATACAGGAAAAAATAACAATCGAATTCTTGTTTCAATGATATATGGTATAATTATTAATTAGTAGGACTTATGAGTACCAATTGGCAACAGTGAAATAATTTTATCCAAAGTACTCGGAAATTTTCCCACCAAATTTGTATATTTATTATTTTATTTAACTCGAAATTAAAAAATTCGTTTTCATCAAAATTCTCTCCCGATTGCATTTAAATTAAATCTAATTAAAAGCGCGTTTTAATAAACTCATCTTCCGCAATGATGAGGAATTTCATTTGCATTCTTCAACTTTTGCCATCAATCTTTAATTAATTCAAATTAAAATAGTAAAATTGGGAATATTTTTCAATAAATAAAAATTATTCTATACACGATGGAATTATTTTTCATTTTGCACTAACCTGAGAAAAAAAAGTGCTATTAAAACTAGGAGGTATATTTAGATGCGTTTAAAAACAAACACTTATGATGAAAAAAATTTATTTGATTCAAATAATCGATTACTGTTTATTATCAAATAAATATTTATCTGAAGCAAAAAATTTTTATTTGAATTAAATCAACTGTAACTGAATAAACAATTAATTCAAATAGCATTCAATTAACCCAAATACTACTTTATTGATTCAAAACCCATTTAATCGACTAAAATACCATTCAATTGATTCAAATACTACTTTATTTATTCAAAACCAATTTAATTGACTAAAATACCATTTAATTGATTCAAATACCATTTAATTGACTCAAATTCCATTTAATTGATTCAAATAGCATTCAATTAACCCAAATACTATTTTATTGATTCAAAAACCATTTAATTAACTCAAATGCCATTTTATTGATTCAAATGACATTTAATTGATTCAAATAGCATTCAATTAACCCAAATACTATTTTATTGATTTAAAAACCATTTAATTGACTCAAATACAATTCAAAAACCATTTAATTAACTCAAATGCCATTTAATTGATTCAAATACCATTTAATTGATTCAAATAGCATTTAATTAACCCAAATACTATTTTATTGATTTAAAAACCATTTAATTGACTCAAATACCATTTAATTGATTCAAATACAATTAAATTGACTCAAATACCATTCAATTAACTCAAAAAAAATTTATTTGATACAAATAAAAATTAATTAGACAGAATTAAATATTTATTTGATGATAGCCAATTAATTCATTATTTGAATCAAATAATTTTTTTTCATTGTAATAGTCGCAATGAATTGTTTGTCTCAGTGAATGTAATTCACTTTATCTGATATCTAGTTTATCTTTTGGCACTGTTTCGGAATCAAGAAAGACAGTTTTCGTTTCAGAAGCAATGCTACAAAATCAATCAATTATTAAATATTACAATTGCTTTTGAACGTACATGAATATGCGAATTTTTTTTCTCAATATAGAAGTTTCAGCTATTTCACAGTATGTGAAACATCTTGAAAAGAATAATAAATATTAAAAGCATTGAATTTCTCAGATTGCTAGTCAGAATAGGAAATGAAAGGGAAACGATCATTAAACTCCTAACGAGGTTTGGCATTTAATCAGAAGAGCAACCAGCATAAGTATGTTTCTATATATAGATGCGTTATATTTTGCATGAATGAATTCAAGAATGGTTTTCGACCGTGTTTTCTTCTGACCTTTTTTTAATGACGTACTCTATGAATCGGACTTGATTAACGCCTGGCTATTAAAAAAGAGGAAACTCATTAGGCACTTTTTTCACCTTTACATGCGCTATATACGAATTTCAATTTTATAATTACGAACAAACTCATTCCCTTGAGCTTATCAACTGAATATTTTACTTTTTCACTTTTTATACGCGAATAACGAAAAACATTTATGAAAATATGTAATTAGGAAAAATTTAAGTATTTATAATTATTTTCTAAATTAATTCAGAAATAGTGGTACAAAAATTTATTTTTTCCAAGTTCGCCGTATTACTTTTGGAGCAAAAATATAAGAGAAAGTTCGCATTATTTTATTTATTGGAGCTTTATTTGTACTGAAAACAGAAGTGGGGTGGAACAAAAAAAAGTGCTCTCGACGCTTTCGCGTAAACACTCAGAATGATAAAGCTCTCGTCCATTTTCACGTATAGTCGTGCATATATACATGTATATAGATACGCATACAGAAGGAAATCCGTAACGTAGCCACACGTATCCCGCGAATTCTCGAGCGACCGTGAATAGAGCGTGACTCGGTTCTTTGATGCACACATTTTTATAAAATATTCATACTCTCCCCATTTCAGTTTTAGGTTGAAAATTGTAACTGCCCTTGTACTTTCACAAGCTTTTAGACGAGCTGCAAAAGTGCAAAGCATCGTGGCGTGGAATAACCTTCACGTATCACGCTGTTAAGTCTCTGCTTCTCTCCTTCATGCAAAGTGCATTTATAGCGTGCATAAAACAAACGTTCAAAATACATATATGCATTTTTATACACTTGAAAACTCGGAAAGGTTTTTTCGCTTAATATTATGCCTTTAAGATGCTGTTTAGTGTAATGTACATTTCCCGAAATTCTTCTTATTTTTTCTACATTCAAAATAATGGAATGATTTGCATTTTAATCCAATTTGGCATTAAAATAACGCCACAATTATTCCTGTGACAAATATTTAATATTCTAGAACAATATTTATTTAAATATTCAAATCGGTTTTTTAAATAAATTATCCGCAAGTTTTATTCTATACAATTCAATTTGTTACTGTATTGATATTCTACTACTAAATTTGTTTCCTCTAAGGCCATTGAAAATTGGATACCGTCAATGTCCCAGTTAACGTCCATTTTTTATATCAATTTATAAAAATCGCTTGAATCTGTTTACGTAAAGCAATAATTCCATTACAATGATTATTATTTTAAAATTTCAATTTTTTAAATATGAAAAAAAATCTGAAATTGTAAATTTCGAATCCATTTTTAATTTTTAGTTCAAACATTAATTTACATAAAAATTTGAAGCGTAAAAAATATTTTTAAAGCTTTTTCAAATCATTTTTTTCATATAATAAATAAAGGATGGTTTGAATATTTTACAAAATTGAAAATTATAGACAAAAATGAAAAATTAGTCAGAAATGGTATTCAAATTTTTCACGCAGAAAAATTGTGAGTAAGATGCAAAGTTCTTGTTTTACCTCTCACAATTATCTGTGTAAATTTATAATTTTTGATTTAATTTTTAATTGTTTGAATTTCCTTGGACATGAAATTTCAAAGAATGGTAAATTAATTAACAGTATTAATAAAATAGTTGGCTTCGTCAAGGGATATTACACGTGTTGTGTTTACTAAAGCTGCATCAGCTATTAAGTAAGTAAAGATAATATTATAATTACAACAAATATCCAACAACTGTTGATTATATCCGTGTGGAGAATGTACACACAGGTAAGACCACATCCTACATATATTCAAGATGAAGGCCAAATTCATTGTTGCACGAGCAAATATAAACAAAGCGCTGTAAACCAGTAGTGCATATCTGTGTACACCGACTATCATATAATCCTCAGTTTCCTTAGAAGATGAAGTTTACGAACGGAAGTCGTAAGTTCAACTTTCCAACATTACGATCTCATATAGCTTCCCTCACACAAAGCAGAAATGAAGTTCGAGAAAATTGAGGGGAAAAAATTTTAATTTTCTTAATTATACATCAACAGTTGATAATTTAATAATTTAATAATTTAATAATTTAATAATTATTAATAATTATTAATTTTATATTAATATTAATATTAATTTTATAAAATTAACAAATAATATTTTCAAATCCTAAGAGTGAAAAACGGCTTGTAATATAAAAGAAAGGTAGTGTTAGTGTTGTTGACATTGCGTTCTAAACAGTGACACTTATTTGTGTCCAGTTATCCATATGAATTTTCGCATAAACAAACAGAATACGGAGAAATCAACATCACGACTGTATTCACATTGCGATGTCTAGCAATGGTTAACCAAATCCATTTGTTTCTGCTTGTCTGAATACTTCGTGTACATTCTCACAAACTCATCCCTCGCATCTGAACGATGTAACCGCGATCTAATTCATCGTGAAACTTTCACATGATGGAGATGTTGAGCTTGATTGACCTACTGTTGTCCTAACTCCCTATTACAGTAATCTATACCTTCAAACACGTTATATTTCACAAATGATGATGATGATAATTAAAAAGATAGTAGAGCATAAAATGTTCCCACAAAACCACATCCATCAAAATTTAAACAATGATAACTGTAATGCTACTTTAATAATAATCCCATTTTTTAAAATTGGTATTCAAATATGTATCGTTAAATTATTTCTGTATTATTAAACACGGAAAAAAATTCCCTCTTGTTAACTAATCCAGTAAATATTAATTACAAAATGTTTAAAAACAGATTTAAAAATCATTCAATTGAAAATGGTTTCATACATGAATTTATAAAATACAAATGTTGTCCAAAAAGGGAAAGCAATTTCTTACAGTCAGAATATGTAACATTTCAAAGAATCATATAAGCTTTGGTCCCTATTGCCACCATATCCCTATTGCATAATTTGACAGTCTATTTAGACTTTATATGAGCACATTCAGATTCAGAAGGTCATTAATAATAATTTATTTCTGAATATTTAACGACAGTAATTATAATCCTTCGTACAGTTGAAAAGGAAATAAGCGCCAAAATTTCCAGATTCTATATTTACCATCTGTGATTTTCAATTCAGCAATCCTCGAGAGATTAAAATTAAAAATTAACAAATATGACGCTTTAATTATAAAAATAACGCGCCTGTGTAACAAAATGATGAATTAATTAATAATCGAAAAAAAACAGGAACAGACCCATTAGGAGCATGTTTCTATGGAAAATGATGAAAAATACAATAAAACGAGACAGTGACGTCATCTACAGAGAATATAGGATCTCCTATTGATCAACCAGTTCACTTAGCTGAATTCAGAACATCGTCTTTGCATAGTGCATAGGGGTATTGTCTGACCAATCCGGCACTCTGGTTGAATGACAAATGTACTAATCGACGACACTCGGTATGTGGGTCTACTTACTACTCCATTATCATTAAGCGCACGTTCTCTGATTGATGTTTTGATTTGGTTAAATCTCAATAAAACGATCATCCTAATTGTACACACATTATATCACCCGCAAGATATTATTATATTAAATGTTTGCGAAAGAATCACATCCTGCCACACTAAGTCTAATCATTTACTTTAATTTTACAAATATAACAATGATAATAAAATTTAATTCCCTTTAAGAAAAACCAAAATTTAATTCCCTTTAAAAAAAACTAAAATTTCTTTTTCGAAAAAAAATTGCAATATGAAAAACTTAATTTTGCCGTAATGGTAAAGCTTATTCAATAGAAAAAGAATATGGTGCTTTTCAAATTGCCACTTTCGACAAACCATCTTGTTGACTCTACCATTTTCCGTTATACGAGAATTTTCACAGCTCTCGAGAACTATCCACCCATCTAATAAAATCGGCCAGAAATAAAAACGAGATATGACTGCCAGACGCGGACACTAAAATTAGCAATATAAAATAAATTGGCAAGGATATTCGAATCAATAAAAATTTCACATTTTATCAAAATTTTACGAACGTAACAATGGAGCTTTTATATATATTTTTTTTTGTAGAAAATTGCTCGATGAGTCTTTGTTTCTTTAGGGGTGGGGTAAAATATCAGGGGTAAAAATCAAACTCTTTAGGTCTTCCTAAGGAGTTTGAAAAAACGAATTAAAATTCGTTAAAATAATAAAATTCTATAATTATGGAGAATTTTAACATTTGGTATATTTCAAATAGGTATGTATTTGGTCCAGTGTTGATAAATACTTTGGGATATTTCTCTGCTTCAGTTGAATCAAAAGCACAAAATGTCTGGAGTGGTTGGCAAATATCGGTGAAAGCAATAGGATGTTCAATAAGAGCACGTTCATTAATGATGCTCATTAGCATCAATATTATGGATGATGGTATTCAAGTTAACTGTGTCGAAGTATCAACGATCTATTCGTGCATGAACATAACAACTTCCTATTTTCTTTGTTCCTTCATCTATCTCTTCCCACCAGCACCATTTTCATAGTTCCATCAATCATTTCAGTTTTCGCGAGAGATTCGTCCGTTATATGCAGGTTCGTCCTCTTTTTCTCCCACAGTACACTGCACTTTCGCCTCATCGTTGAAATTGATTTTCAAATACTTTAAATGCGCATGATTTTCCTATACGGAATATACATCTTTCAAGTATCGTTTTGCTAAAAGCAGCATTAAAGAGAAGGCGCTGCGAAATTTTCAAATATCACCATAGACATTTAAAATTTCAATAAATATATTTGAAATTCCACAATTACTTTTTGCTATTTTATTCCAAGATGGTATATTTATTTCATGCTGTAAAATTTTTTGGGAAATCATATAAATCATTTAAATTGTATGAGGAAGTTCATCAAAAGTGTGATGTGTTTATCAACCAGTCCCTAATCTCCCTTGAACCATAAAAATCCTTCAAATCATTCTTGTGTCTTATTTTTCAATAAGGGATAAATGTCCGAAGGAATAAAATTCAATTTCATTCCCTGGAATTATTCGGTTGAGACAAGAATTTTACTAGGATAAGGGAAATGAAGAATTCATATTATATATCTTGGTAAATATCGCATGTCAAGTCACGCTCTCAAACGTTTCTACGATTGAATAAATAGAGTATTGTGTGAGTTGCCTCACACTAAAGATACGAAAAATAAGGTGGGGTAACACCAAACCTAGCGTAAAACATTTATATATGCTATCTAAAATTCAGGGGTTCGAAATACACATTTTTCCCCGCTAAACCACAATATCCCCCCATCATGATATGTATATCTATATATACAGTCTGATATCAGTCAGATAAAGAGCACCGATTATTTTATAGTCCTTATTAGATTTTAGATGTGATATAAAGCTGATCTGAAAACCACCAACCGAGGAGAGTGTCTCCATTTAGAGGAAATATGTGCGACGTGAGCGACATAAAAGACTGTGCGACATACAGTATAGAGAAGCCATAATAATATAGAAAAAAGAAACCAGAGGGATCAGTGCCAGAGAGGAAAGAAAGAGAAATTTAGGTTATTGGTGATGGATGAAGAAGAAGAAGAAGAAGGAAAATTTATGAATCCAGCGTTCAGCTATATTAAACAGGAGGAAAAGATTTCACACTTTTCTCTCTCTAAGGAACTCTCTCATCGAATATAATGAGAAAACAATTTTCGATTTCTTTCCCCAATTTTATGTATAAATTGTTTTCTGTTTCTATTTGTTATTCAAAATCACTTTTTATCCATTGCACATTCTTTATCAATAACGAATAATAATTTATACTTGCGAAATTTTATGCATTTTTCAGTTCGTATTTCTTTTCTTTCCTATTGTAATTCAGTTAAATGAGAATGATATTCAAAATTCAATACTAGGTGCAGTACTAAATGCAGTAGAAGCAATTTTGAATATTGATTTTTCGCACTATAAATTTCCGCAATTTTTCCGAATCATGAGTCTGTAAAGCGTGTAAATTTCAATTTAATTCTCTGTTTTCAACTCTGCGATGGAAATTCGTTCTCCCTCTAATCCAATACGCAGATCCAAAAATTCAAACCGGGAGTAAAAAAAAACAATAATTGAATTATTATTTTTCAAAATTCATCGTAAAAATTTTTTAATTGAACACAATGTTCATTATTCTCCCTAATAAAATTGAAATAATTACAGATTGAAATTAAATTATCGTAAGAAAGCACTTGGGGCAAAAAATACTTGAAGGAAGATGAAATTAAAAGAATATATAAAGATGTTTCGTAAACAAAGGTATTGGAGAGTATAAAACAACCGAGAAAGCAATTTCCTTTATTTACCATTACAAGTATATATAACAAAAAGATGAAACAGGTTCGGAAATGGACAATTTAATTTTGCATTTTATTAT
Source organism: Leptopilina clavipes (assembly GCA_001855655.1). Taxonomy (NCBI): domain Eukaryota; kingdom Metazoa; phylum Arthropoda; class Insecta; order Hymenoptera; family Figitidae; genus Leptopilina; species Leptopilina clavipes. The sequence continues at coordinate 20,203 of JUFY01029010.1, read as the reverse complement.
TACGCATCATGACTGCTTTGTTATTGAATTCAAAGAGAAAATGCAAAAATAATTTCCTCTAATACAACTTTAATGCTTCGCATTTTGTTTGTTTTTTCAATTACCATAAAGGATTTGAGAAATTTTCAAAAGCTGTAATTTTTATATTACATTTAGAAAAAATAAATATTTGATATTTTTTAATAGATTTGAAAATTAAAATATTCGAGATACTTTTTTTCTAATTTTTTTGAGTAATTATTTGAGATATTAAAATTGAATAAAAATGCAGTAAATTTATCCGCTTCGAGAAGCTAAATCCTGTTATGAACTAAATACAAATAGATGTATTCCCTTGTTAGAAATATATTTCACTTTATGTTTACTTATTCAAACCCGTGAATCGAAGGTCGGACCCGCCCCTTTTACTCTACATGTAAAATACTAAAATTTCACCGAGTATGAAGCAATTAATAGAATACATGCAAACAATTTGAAAACTAATTAAAAGTTTGATAGAATTTGGCAAAAAGGGAAAAATGTTTCCTTTTCAAAATGTAAAAATTAAAAAAAAAATTCTACTCGCTATATGAGAGTAAAAAATATCTGTAAGACATTCAAATTTCCATCATGAGAAAGAGTTTTCATTTTCTTTTAACATAATCAATATTCCTGACATTCTTATTGCAAATGGAAATATGTAAAATGATAATTATAAAAATTACCCTTGCAAAGTGCGTCTTTTTCCAGTTGAGTTAAGGCGTCCTCGCGAGAAAGAGAAAAAAAAAGGCAAAAGAGGAAATGGAAGACGATAGGAAGAAAAGGATCGTTCTGGGGGTGAAGGAACTAAAAGGAGCAACTCCTTGAAACACTTGAGTTCCTCCGTAGGACTACTTGCGCTCCACCCATAGGACTTTAATTTAACACTACTCCAACTCGCGATTCTAACCGATTGATTGTCGATTGTTCTCCACTGCACCTGAGAGAAAACCACTTTTCTAATTGCAATCGATTTGATCTTACACTGAAACGAGTACTTCCTCAATTAGAATCATTGTTACACGCATTTATTCTTTTTTCAAATTAGCCTTGTTACCGATTGTGGAAAAATTCAATTTTAAACAAAGGCCTCACCCAACGACAATAAGTCAAGTAAAACCGTGAACGTTGATAATTTATATTCAACTCGTTGTGCGATAACGAGAATTTGATTAATTGATTTTTACATCTGCGCTCATTCGCTCGACCCATTGGCGGTCGCAGCCTTACAGTTTCGTAATTATTTTCAATTTAGCATTACTGCTTTATTGTTAGCCACTTCCTTCCTGTGACAAATAACCCTTTGGAGCACAAATCGTTTGTTTCTCAAAATATTATCACTTCCACCTGATTCTCATTATTTACAAATATGAGATCTCTATCACTTGATCCATTAGTAAACACTTTTTCTTCTTTTCCTTTAATTTCGAAATATATTTTTTTTATTTTTCATAAAAATTGACACTCACTGAACACTATTATCAATCCTCAAGCACAAATCTCGTCCTAGGACACTTTTTCTTCGGCGACATTGACCTTTATCACTTTCGTAAAGTTTCACATGATCCAATAAACACTTTCCTGTTTTGTTTTCCATTTTTGCATTATTACAGTTGGCAAAAAAAAAAAAAATCCAAAATTTCACGGTATAAAAAACGTTTGCAAAATCTAGATCGATACTTCCTGCGTTACGAGAGTTCTTAAGGGGTGAGAATTTGAAATTTTTCTATCAAGCATTATAATGCTTTTTTGTAGAAAATTTTTTCCAAATGCAAGGTGATTTTTTTTTCTTCCTTTTTTTAAAAAGGAAAAATAAAATTTTCGGAAAAAATTGAATTCCCCTATTGTGTGCGCGCGCGAAACCACCACGAGTGATGCTGAGCTCGAACTGGAGCCTCTGCTGTGGCGCTAGTATCGCCCGGAGGGGGGAAAACCAAGAACAAACCCCTCTACCCTTGCATTTCCACCCCAATCACCGCCGCCACCGCTCCTCTCAAACCTCAGCCATCACCCAGCAACGGGTTTTTAAACCACTTCGCTCCTTCACCCTCCCCTACTTCTATGGTTTATATCTTACTGCACGACAAGGTGCGAAATTGATCAACATAAACACTCTTTTTTCCCTTATTTATTTCCACTATCGTTGAGCGAAGATGAATTTTCCATTTTTCTTTTAAAAGAAACGACCCGTAAAAAAAAAATGAAAAACAAAATCTAACCACTTCTTCATTATGTCTTTAACACTATGCACGTCAACTGATTCTACAGAAAGTAATCACAAGGAAATTCCATAGAAAATGCATAGAAATTTCACTGAAGAAAAGATTTCGTAGAATTTACCAAAAAATTCCATAAAATTTTTGTCAGGCAAAGCAGTTAAAATTTTTGCAAATTTTTAGTGTGATTAAATATTTTTAATTTTTGTACTAGTAGTAAAAGATACTTTTAGTCAGACAAAATTATTTTTTAGCTTCCATTTCAGTAGTAACGAAAAGTTTTGGTCAGACGAAACTCTTAAAATTATCGTAATTCTAGAATTAGTAGTAAAAGACCATTTTAGTCAGACAAAAAGTTATTTATTCTTATAATTTCCGTACTAGAAGTTGCAGTCAATTTTAATCAGAAAATGCTTTTTTCTAACTTGCGTCCCAGTAGTAAAAGACAGTTTTAGTCAGACAAACTTTTTTAAATGCTTCTAATTCTTGAATTGTAGATAAGAAATTTTTAATTTAGATAAATCTATTTACATCTTTACTTTTAATCTAAAATTAGTAGTTAAAAACAATTTTAGTCAGCCAAAATTTTTTCATTTTTGAAATTTCCGTACTAGTAGTAAAAGAAAATTTTAGTCAGGCAAAACAATTTCATTTTTCTAATTTCCGTACAAGCAGTAAGAAAAAATTTCAGTTAGACCAACTTTCCAGTAGTAAACGATAGTTTAGTCAGACGAACTTTTTTAAATTCTGGTAATTCTTAAATTAGTAGTAAAAATCAATTTTAGTCAGACAAAAAGTTTTTCATTTTTGTAATTTACATACTAACAGTAAGAGAAAATTTTAGTCAGACCAAATTTCCAGTAGTAAAAATATTGTTTAGTCAGACGAACTTTTTTAAATTCTAGCAATTCTTAAATTAGTAGTAAAAATCAATTTCAGTCAGACAAAAAGTTTTTTATTTTTGTAATTTACGTACTAGTAGTAAGAGACAATTGTAGTCAGACAAAATTCATTTTCCCAATTTCCTTCCCAGTAGTAAAACACAATTTTAGTCAGACGAACTTTTAATTCTTGAATTAGTAGTAAAGGACAATTTCAGTCAGACAATATTTTTAATTTTCGCATCAAATTTATCTTATAAAAAACCAATTTTTAACTTAATGGAAATGAAAAATGTTGATGTTTTATTTATGATTTCAGTCTCATTCGGCTATTGGTAAAAAGCGAAACAGGTTTTTTTGTAATGCTTCTTAAAAAGAGCATTTTAAATGAACACGCCTTTCTAAAGTAGGATAATTTTTGCTGAGGGTATAATGAGTAATATTCCTCTCAAGTAGAGTGGAGATTCTTTTGATATTGTAAACAAAAGAACCTTGAGTTTTTTTTTATATGCCATTGACAAAAAAATATATTCTTCTTCTTTTTCTTCTTCATATAAAATATTTTTCAAATAGAATATTGAAAAAATGTGGAAACAGTTAAAAAACGGTTTCAAGATAACTTGAATTTACAAAGTTCTTATAACTTCGAATAGCTTCAAATTCTGCAGAATTTCTCTCTTGAGGTTTGAATCAACAAACTCGGAAGTGACAGTTGACAACTGAAACCACAGACAATCTCATTTGCGTCTATCTTTCAGTAAACCTGGCCTGTCAAAAGTTTTACAGAAAATACACAATTTAAAAGTACTTTTGTCATTTTCTTCTTTCAATACAGTTTATATTTTTTTTAGTTCGAAGAAAATATCCAATTCGCTCTTAGGAAATCAGAGACCAATATTTTTTTTCTATATATCAAAAATAGGTTAATAAATTTAATTCTTTCAGTTATTTATCCTAAAAATGATAATTTTTTTTTTAATATTAAAATACCAGAAAAATCTATTTGCTATAATTAAAATTTTTCATTACATAATCTTTAGTATAATTTAATAACATGAAATAAATTAGAAATTATATAATTTTAATTGTATACAACAATAATTAATTTTCGGTACAGAATTGATTATTGATTTAATCAACACCTATCAAAGCGTGCGTGACACATAAAGTACGTGTTTGTATTAACAAATTCAATAGCTCAAACAGCCCGTGTTAAATTTGTACTAGTTGGAATATGAAATTTGTTTTAAGCTCTTTACAAACTTTATAAAGCAAATTATAAAGTATAATAAAAAAATTATTCATTCAATTAATAAAACACGAAAAATAATATCAAAACAATTTTGAAAAAAAAATCTTTTCTTTTTTTTGATAAAATTGTAATTTAAACAATATAATATTACGAAAACAATTTTCCTCATCAGTTAACGTTTTAAAGCAATATGTCAAATCGATTTGAGTGGAAAAAGCCGAAAGCAGAATGAAGCAGCTCTCGGTGAAGTCGATTTACAGTTTTTTTCGACGCGAAAAATTGGCACGATCATGGAGATGCTTCGAGCTTCGTTCCGCGAAACTAAGTTAATTAAAACACGATATCAAATATTGGAATTGCTCTATATCCATGAATCAGTTTTTCGGGTTGCTCTTATCATTTTATAAAAAAAATTTTTGAAATACGATAGATAAGGGTAATTAATTTTAAACAAATTCTTATCTAACCTTCACCGATATATATTGAATATTTTATACAAATGTTCCAAATTAAAATAATCGAGTATAAAGATACTTGAAAATTAAAAAATATATATTTAACACGATAGAAACTTTTCAATGATATAAAAATTACATTTTTTTTTCCCAATAGCTCTTTTTTTATACATATATATTCTCCCTCAAATATTGTTGGTTATAAATTAATTATTTTTATTTGCCTTCTCTATACAGAACTGCAGAAAAGTTTTATATTTAATTAAAAATATATATATTTTTATAAAATTGATACACAACATGCAATTACAGTTATCTTTTAAAAGAAACCTATTTTACGTAATTAAAAATTGATTGAAAAATATCAAATATAGGTAATTAATACAAGTTGTTATTGACATATATATATTTTCTGGTATTTTTGCAATGTGAAAAGTAGATCAAAAATGAAACTGTACACAGGGTGTTCGCAAAAGGTCCCTGATCCAATCGACGAGGCTATCAGAAGTAGTGATTAAAATGGAACGGGGAGGGGGGGAGAGAGCTTGGTCTGCAAAAGAGGGATGAAGGTATAGTCGAAGGGTCTGGTTCTCGTTTCGGGCTTGAGGGAACCAAGATAACACCTCATACCCGAGGGAAACTTCGCGACCCCAATCTCAAGTCAGATATTGTTCCGAGCTTTCAAAGCTCAAAAGAACTCCGGAAAGGCATTTTCCTTCAACTTCGATGTGTATTATTCTGAGAACTCATTCTTATATATTTTTTTTTTTTGGTTTAATAAATCCAAGAGTCATGTAACATTTTAATATCCATATGGAAAAATTTACTACGCATTAACCGAGAAAAGCTTTTGAAAAATTTCCACCTTTTGCGGATTAATTACGATAATAACAAAAAATCAGACGATTTTTTTTTTGTATTTTTAAAAAACAATCTAAAATTCAAATATTACATATCTCTTCGAGATGACAAATGACAATCTTGGCCAAGGTATAAGAAAACGTGATCTCAAAAGTAAATCAATAAATAAAACTATTGAAATCCGCATCGTTGAAAAAAAGAAAATTGTCAGATGTTGATGTATGAATTGCGCCTTCACTTTCTGTTGTTGGAGGGTTATAGAAGCTTTCACATGGACGGATTTAGAAGAAGTGATGACTTCTTCCCCTCTTTTTCACATGAGAGTAGAAAAATTACAACAAAAACATGTATAAATGCAGAAAATAATAGGTACAACTTGACGACATAGTTAGAAAATAAGTGACAAGTTTATGCAGCGCACCGGTTCGTACAATTTTTATGCATTGCACTTCAGTCCCAACTGCGAATTTGAAACCGGAAGTTACTGTGTTTCCGAACATGGCAATTTATACCACACCGAAAACTTGGAAGTTTTGAGTTATCTCATCATCCTTTTTCCCAAAGAAATGTTCTCCACCTCTCTTTCTAAACTTGATTCAGAATGGCGCTTAAAATTTGCTATATAGGACTAAAGATCAATAATTGGGATAAAATATTTTTTACATTCTCATCAATAGTGCGAGAAAGTATTTGTATTTACAAATGAGTAGTAAACAATCCCTTGCTATCAATTTAATAAACCTGGAAAAATTGAAATGAAAGAGAGAAGGAGTCACTAAAATCCGAAACAGTCACACAATGGAAATATACTTAGCACTTGAATTATTTTTTTAAACGATAAAATGTAAAAGTTTATGACGATACGATGTGAGAGAATGTGGCCTTTTGCCAAAAGATTTCATGTTCCTTATGTCGGTTTTCTCAGAATCAAAACTCACCCCGCACTTCTGTTCGATTTATCCCTCGCGCAAGTCTCAAGAGTGTAGTTTCAGTTTGGTTTTATATGGCCCCAAAGAATTGACCTGAAGTTTCTTTTATAAATTTTCAACACGCGAGCTGACGTTTCTCGACGAGTTAAACTTTCGAAGAAAACTTTCTATATCGATAATCTCATGTAACAGTCTCAATGGGCGAACTTTGATTTAGGGAATTTAGTATCATTCTGGACTTACAACTTTCTCGAAGGGAATTTAAAATTGTTTATTTTAGACCGATGTTCAAAAAGTTTATTTTCCGAATAATTTTTACTAACATATTTCATTTTTAATGATTGATAACATAAGAATTTACGTCCGAGAGAAAAATATTTTGCATCACTGTAATAAAATTTTGTCACTATTTATATTCTCTCCCAAAAAAAATTTTTTTTGCCTATTTTAAAGTTGACTTTCAGACCTTAATGAGCCATAAATTTTGAGACATTGCCAAATTAAAAAAATTAAAATTAAAAACAAATTCTGTGTATCAATTTCAGAGGCGTAAATGATACTAATAAATATAAAACAAAAACTTTACGGGAAAAATTTCAAAACGTATAAAATACTTCAAAAAAAGGACAAATTTTTTACGACATTTAGAATATAATGCACCAAGGGCATAAATAATACCAAAAAGTATTGAAAAAACAGAACATTTTTTTAAAATAACTACCTTTTTTATATAACATTTATTGCCAGTGAAAATTTTATGACCATGTTATTGTCTTAAAATCGAAACCAATGAAAAAAAAAATCTGCTGTTCGTAAAGCCATCAATATTATTGGACGGTTTTCATTTATCGACGTTTCGCCATTTCGCTTATCAGAAAGGGATGTTTTATTTTAAATAAACGAGCATCAGAAACGATCCAGGTATTGGAAATGGAAAAGGGTTGCCTTCTTCTTTTCTTTGTCACGTGATAACACGGCACGTGACGGACCGACCAATCATTAATCCTCAATGTTTCTTGGTTGCATTATTCTTGTCCAAAATGTTTTACAAGGAAAAATAAGCATTCTTTCATTACGTCAATTAAAGAATATTCCATTGACTCCGAATATCGTAAAAATCATCAATAATATGATATTTCTAAATAAAAATGTCGTCAAATAATAGAGAGAGAGCTTTTACCTCATCGTAAAATTGAACTTGAGAATTCAATACTTTTCCATTCGTTGGCCAAGTGGTTCACGGAATGTGGAAATAAAAGCCCAGTGATAAATTGGTAAGCGTTCGATATAAATATTTCCCAGAAAATGAACTATTCGCCACAGAAATTGACGCTCAATAGTTTGTTATTCCAACCAACAGGTATTGCAAATACGTGCTTGGAAAAATATTTCAGTGGCATTAACAAAATCGAATTCAAAAATAACAAGAAAACATATACATCACAAAAAAAGAGAAATTATTATTGTGCGATATTTAAATAATTATTTGAAATTTTGATAATATTAAAGAATTGAATTTAAAAATTTGAATGAAATAGAAAATTGAAAAAATTTCACTTGTTGTTGAAAGCTTCTCTGAATAAAATATTATGTTTGTAATACTCATGATTTATTTACTTCTATCATGTTTATCGATATTGCAATATATTTTTCGAAAAAAAGGTCCTCTTTATAATTCATGCAATAATTCATTTTCTCCCCGAAATGTGAAGATAGTATTTTTATGCACTTGAATAATGCATAGGAACAAAGTAATATTCTTGCCATAATTTTTTACTGGGTAAAGGATTCAAATTTAAATGCCTTCGACACACTTTACGTCATTTAAAAGCCTTTAAAAATTTTATAACACAGTAGAGGAAAAGTGGGAAAAAAAAAATTAATAATTTTATCATCCAGTTTTTTTTAATTACGCATTATGGTTTATATAAATTATAAATTCTCATTTCTTTGGAAATTAAAGTCTTCCTAAAAGAGTCTAACTCGGAAATTTTCATCCTTTTCCTTTATTTTCTATCTTTTTTCTTTTTGAAATTTATAAGATTTCTTCCTACTGAAAAGTTTTCAAGACGCCACGAATATACCATCTGTTTGAGAAAGGTTAATCAAGCAGAAACTCGAGTTGGAAAGAAAATATCAATTTTTTTTTCTTGTTTTAATCAAGGATTTACTGTTTTCATCTTGAAAGAAAATACAGAGTTAATCACTGGAAGAAAACGAGTAAATTCCGAGTTTTCCGAAAGCGATTGTGCAAAAAAAAAAAGTATTCAAAGCGATTGTTACTGATGATTCGATTAAAAGAAATCAGAGGTCCTCCGAGAGGTTAAAACTTTTGCAAAGAGGAGCACGAAAAGCTTATGTTGCCTTCGCTTCGTCGCCTAGACTTTTGAGATGGTCTCCGTCAGATAAGTCCGGTGGGAAACAAACTTTTTAAGAGTACCGGTTTGGCCTGACGAGAAAATGCTTTTGTTATCGCTTGATCGACAGGAAGGGACGACCCCCTAGAAAGTGTTCCAGGAAATTGTAATTTACTGTGATATACCTCTATCTTTGTAGATTTATCATAATTAGTTCGTCGTTAAATGGAATAGGAATTTCGACAAAATGCGAGAAAGAACTTTTTTCTTTTAAATAAGCTCCTTTTGGGGAAAATATTTTTATCTTTCAATTTTTCACCCTTTCTCGAAAAGAAATACTGAAACCAATTTATTTTCAAAAATATCCAATCAGAAATATAGGCACAATTTTCAATTTACATACACAAGAATATAATTTTTAATTTCACAGCAGAATTGGAAAATAGAGTTTGAAACTGGCATCAAATTGTAAGTGCTGAAATACATCAAGTATTATTACCTTGAAAACGATTTTAATGATCATAAATCCAATCCAATATTTGTCGGATCGGAAAAAGAAATTTTCGATTTTCAATATATGTATGGAATAAAATAAAAAAAAAAGAAGAAATTACCTCGAAAATTGCATGAGGGAATAATTAACATTCTTTACTTCGTACTCTCGTTGAGCTTTGACTGTGGAGTAAAATTTCAAAGGGAAACGAGTGCAATGAAGTAAAGGGGGGTTTTTTTTTTTGAATGGAATGAGTTAACGGGCAGGAAACCCTTCAAAATGACTGTTTCAATTGGTTTGCATCTCCGGGGATTGTTCCCCGAAACAACGGTCCAATGGTCCTACCACTGGGCCTTCCCAACCCTGTCACACAGGTACGGTAACTATGGCTAACACCGAGCCACAATCTACATTCCCTTACCTAATTGTCGCAACACACACCAAAGGACATATATTCACGCACGCACATGCAATACATATGCTCCGTCAGGGAATGCGGGTGTGGTTTATCGGAAACCTAATGTAAACCGAAAAATAGCTTCGAGCTATTTTCTTTGCTATTCTAATATTTTCCCAACTTGCCCGACAAATATAACTTTTAAATAGTGAAATTCACCATTCTGGATCGAGTCATTATGCTAATCAGTCAAATTCACTGTTTCTATTTTTCATTATTATATTAGATACTATTAATAATAATAATATTAATAATATTAATTAATATTATTAATAATATTATTATATTAGATTAAGAAAATATTAAAGATAATAATAATTATTATTATTATTTTATATTATTATTATTATTTTTACAGAGAGTAATATAAATAATAATATTTCATAATATTAATAATAATCATGCTGAAGTGTTTGAAAAGTTTCATACACAACGATTTGAATTATATTCAAAAATAAAAACAAAAATAAATTACTTTTCTTACATGTAACAAACTTTCAAGAATTACAACTTGACTGACTAAAAGGTCATTTCTACTACTTTGACATGAATTGCTAGAAATTGAAGTCTTTTGTCTGATATAACTAACTTTTACTACTTGTGTACTACAAACTTTCAAGAATTTACAACATTTTGTTCAAAAAGACTCTCTACCTTTTCTACAGACACTTTCTAAGTCTGAATAAGTTAAATATCACTTAGTAAGTTGGTACAATATTTTTTTCCTCGTGGGTTTTTTTTACAACTAGAAATATTTTCGACAAAACTTTTCCGAATTCTGGTAATTTACTCATTTACTGTCAGTAGTGCACTAAAAAAAAATTATTTGCTACAAATAACCGATTACTTATTGTCAAAAATAAATATTTACTTAAATGCAAATAATTTTTATTTGACTTAAATAAACTGTAACTGAAACAACAATGTTTAAACTGGAATCAAATACGATTTAATTGATTCAAATAGAATTTAATTAATGTGGATTAATATTTATTTGATATAATAGACAAGTAAGCAAACGAAAAAAACGAATAAAGTAATTTTACTACAAAATCTTCGTTTCAAAGTAGTAATAGACAGTTTAAGTCAGACGAAACAGTCAATTTTGAACTTTGAACAATTTTGAGTGTCAGTAGTATAAGTCAGTATTCAGTCAGAAATAATAATTTCAATACTTAAAATTTCTGTCCTAGTAGTAATAGTCCATTTAAGTCAGCCAAAACGGTCAATTTGTAAACAATTTTTAATGCGAGTAGTATAAGTCAGGCTTTAGTCGGACATAACTTTTAAATAATCTTACTATTTAAAAAATTCCTTATAATCACTTGAAAAAGTTAAATTTAGAGCAATTTTAATTATATCAGTAGTATAAATCAGTCTTTAGTCCGACAAAAATGACCAATTTTAAATATCAGTAGTATAAGTCAGTATTCAGTCAGACACAATCTTGAAATCTTTGTTTCAGTAGTAAATTTCAGTTAAAGTCAGACAAAAACGACCAATTTTAAATATCAGTAGCATAAGTCAGTATTCAGTCAGGCAAAATAATTGAAATACTTGAAATCTTCGTCTCAGTAGTAACAGTTCGTTAAAAGTCAGACAAAATAATCAATTTTGATCAATTTGAAAATATCAGTAGCATAAGTCAGACTTTAGTCAGACATACTGACTTTGTAATCTGCTATATCTTGTAATGGAATTCCATCGGAATTCTGATCTAAAATCTAACGGAAATTTTGATGGAATTTTAATGGAATTCCAACGAAAGTTATCATTGAAATTTCGATAGAATATTCAGGTAGAACTTTCCACATATACGAGGTTTGAATTTTTTTAATGTTTTTTAAACATTTGATAGTATCTAGTGTGTTAATAAGGGGTAATAAGGGTAATAAGGGTAATAAGGAAAAAAATATCACTAGATTTACTTATTACTTACTGATGACTGATTCATGCTGTATGGAGTGTAATTACATACCTTACTGGAGCTTTGATCCCTTGTTTTTTCTCTCCCTCTGCTTTAACACCTTCTGGCAAGGCTCGCACTCTTCATGGTACAAACGATTGAACGGCGAGTGGAGGAAAGCATGAAACTTGCTGCTCTGATGAAGCCCATGAGGAGGAGAAAGACGAATATGCCGAAGTTGGAGAGAATACTGCAGTTGATGGGCTCGATTCTACCCTTGATGGCCAGGATACTGCCGAAGTTGGAGAGTATCTTCATTTTCCTCATGAATCCAGTGGTCATCTTTCTCAAGAGCTGGATATATTCATCTGGCCTTTGTTTCAAACCGATTTTCAACAAGATAATCCACATGTTCATCAGCAATCTGCAATCAGAAATAAGCATTCATTTTTCGTGAATGTAGAAACAACTGAAAGAATAAGAAAATAGGAGTTAAGAAGATTGTTGGACCCATCTGTACGTTCTGGTATAATGTGATGATTAACACATTCATTGTATGATAAACGTTGTCTCAGCTGCTTATTAGGTCTATATGTGTAATACCCGAAATCGTCGAAATCGGCGAAATCTGCATTAATGCCATAATGGATGGTGACAAATTGATAGTTGTTGTTCAAATAGCAATATACCAATGGTAGCACACGGTCATGGTCTAAAGTGTCATAGGGCTTGGAGAGAGAGAGAGAGGGAGTTAAAGGGGTTTTGTACGAGAGGAGGAGGTGGAGAACAAGGATGAATCTAGAGTGGTGATGTTCCACAATATGTACCAACTCCACAACCCTCGCGACTTGATTGTTGTTTGAGCACTTTGGTCCTCCAACCTGCTATTGCGCGGCAGTGTGTAATGAACAGACCGATCAGGACGCAACGTGTTATTTTCGTTTCGCGTGCGAAAGACAACTAACATATCAACCACCCCTAGAGATTAGACTGATACGATTATCCATGATTCTCTGTTATTCCAACTTAACCAAGCAACAGTTTACGCAAACAAGTAATTTCACGCAGCCACTAATTCCCTCTCACACGAATTGCAAACCTTTTCCCAACAAAAATATATAAGAGTTTAATTTGCAGTTAATCACTATTCTATTTGTTCATCAATGTCAAAATACTCATCTTATTCCCATCTTTTCCTCTATTTATCGCAATGCGTCTATTTCCGGCTAGTCTTCTGCTTTATTTATATATATATATATATATAAATTATTCCCAATGTGAAAATCTAATTGTTACAATCTAATTGTCTCGAATTTAATCGAGAATAATTAATCCATCTTTAGAGGATCAATTTTACAAAGTGAATACTACGTCTATAATGGGAGCTGTAAAATTTATATAGAATTGGTTAAAAAGTCTAAGATAGGTTAATATTCTTGTATATATATATATCTAGAACGACTTGCTGTAAAAGACTCAAAGTTCTTTATGGCCTTCGACGATTTAACTCACCCCATCAACACAAGATTTTCTTCTCCTGTAGCAATAAAATTATATAAAAAAAGTTTCCATCGTTTTAAAAATTTATGCCATGTTACTTAAAGATAATACATTTTTTCATCATATTATTCAATAAAAAAAACCCAATAAAAAACTAAATTTACAAATCAGAAACTAAAATTTAAAAACTTATATTTGGATAAAAAAGTAGGAAATTTTGTACAACGTGAAAATTTATTTATAAACAATTATTCCCAATTTTAACAATATATTGATTATTTATGATATTTCTTACAATTTATTATAACTAACAATATTTCTTACAATTTATTATAACTAACAATAAAAAAATATACTAATCTACAATCTAGTATAGTGAAAATTTCTATAGATAATTATTCATTCTTCAGAAGGAAAATGGTATAGGAAAAAGACCAGGAAAAGTGGTGATATAAGCCATTGAAATATCTTGTTCGGAAATTGCTCATGACTGCATGGAGAACTAAAAGGAGAGGATCGAGGGCAGAAATTGCCTGCAATTCACCCTTGCTGTTTTATTCGCGAGCATTTCGCACATCGAACTGACACGTATTTTTGCTTCTTTTACACTTAATAAATACCAATCTAACAGCAAGTATATTTTTCAGGATAGATTTTATCTCTGCGTTTATAGAGAAAAATTTTTTTTTCTCATATTTTTTATTTTTTTTATTTAAATAATTGTGAATAATTTCAGAAGTTTTAAACTTGACAATGTATCAGTAGTAAAAATTAATAATAGTCAGACAAAATACTTCTAAATGCATGTACATAATTAAATCACAGTAGTATAAATCAAATTTCAGTCAGACAAAACTTTTCCGAATTCTTGTAATTTACTGTCAGTAGTAAAGTAAAAAAATTTATTTGATTCAAATAACTCTAAGTAGTATGAGTCAATTCTAGTAAGGCGGAAAATTTCTGAATTCGTTTAATGTAGTATCAGTAGTATAAAAAAATTTTAGTCAGCCAAAACACTTCTAACTTTTTGAAATTTAATATCACAGTAGTATAAGTCAAATTTTTGTCAGACAAAAACTTTTCCAATTTTTTGTAATTTACTGTCAGTAGAAAAATTAATTTTCAATCAGACAAAACACTTCAGAATTGTTGTAATTTAGTCTCAGTAGTGCGAGTCAATTATAGTCACGACAAAAATCTGCGAAATTATTTTTAAAAAATCAATTTTCAGGCAAAATAATTGGTGTAGCAGTAATACGTAAAATTCAAACCTGTGTTAATTTTGAAATTAATTTTAAATTATCCAGGAAATTGCATATTTATACAATAACAATATTTTCTGTACATTTAGTAAAATGAAAAGTCGCACACACACTCACGAATTGAATTTATGTAAAGAAATACCTTTGCAAATATAATTTGAGAGTTTCCTGTTCTTTTTCATCTATGATCGACGTAGTCACGAATAGCTTTTAAGGACATCTCCGGTTTCTTTCATGTCACATTGTCGTTTCAATGGAATGATACTTTTATCCCAACATTTTTCTCCTTTTTTTTGCATAAATTACATTATTTATTATATTCCAGTAATAAAAATAAACTACTGGTTCTAAATTATTCAACTGTCAATTATAAATCATCCGTCAACTCATTATTATTATGGGAAAAATAAAATATTAAACAAATTTTATGAAATAAAAATAAAAATTATACTACTGGTTTTAAAAATTATCTAACTGTAAATTATAAATCATCCGTCAGCTCATTATTATGATGATGGGGAAAATAAAATATTAACCAACTTTTATGTCAATGCAAATTATAAATCAGGGGAAAATAAATTTTATCTTGCATGAAAAATTAAACAAAAACCGTCTGCGATTGAATTTGAAAAAAATAATTTCCAGTTGAATGGATGATAACTATTATTTGTATTTTTTTTCTTCCCCACCCATATAATTTTTGAATAACAAAACGCCAACCGCTTGCGGTTACCGATATGACCGGAAACGGTTTGAATAAACGAATAGTAGTACATCTTCCGTTTGCATGACCCTCATCACTCTATGTTCAATTTTCAGCCGGAAAGACACATTGAATCGTGTGAATTCCCTTTTTATGCAAAAAGCTTCGCGCATATATTACATATATATACTATAACGCGGGGAACACGAGGTGTATGGAATTTTCAAATCTGTCTGGGACACAGATCGTAATGAAGGAAAATTCGCCACAAAACTCTACCTCAATTTGCCAGCCTGTCGAGTGTAAAATCATTTAGAATTTTTTTTTTCCATTTCAGGGAATAATCTACCATGAACACAATTTTCAACATTGCGATCAGATTTTTCCAATTTCCCCTGGTCATGTTATTTAAATCGGGTTACATATGTTAAATCAAAAATATAACGAATTCTTTAGTTGTAATAAAGAAACTAACTGTTTTTCAAAAGTTGAACTGGAAATTTTAGCAAAACAATATTAATGTCTACCGCCATTTTTCGAAAAAACATTCTGAAACATTCTTGCTGATTTTTCAATTTCGATTATATTTATCATGTAGAGAATTTAATTTGGATGTAGTTTTTTCTTTTTGTTAATATTTTTCAAAGCTATTAAAAAGTTTTTACCAATTTGAGGATTAAATAGACTCGCGACATTGATAAAATTTGATTTGCGGGGAACTTATATGCGATAAGAAGATTAAAAATTGTGAAGCTAACTGTAAAATCCAGAGGCAAAGTAATAATGATCAAAGGCTTCAAAAGGTAGAGTGTAGATAGCTAAGGAAGTTTTCGAGTCTGAAAATGGACCATATTAGCGAACTATTTTCACAATATTGAAGTTTAAAGAAAGTGTTATTGGTGAACGAAGTGGAAGAGCTTAACAAAGTTTAAAAAGTGTTGATATTGAAAGCGCCTTATTTTCATACATGATACGCGAGGCAAAATGTATATATATAATAGTCGGCGTTAGTTTCCTTTATCGCCTGTGAGTTTGAGCATCCTCATCTCAACTGATATTGTTCGCTATACACACAATTCTAACGAGCTTAACTTTCTTTCTGATTTTCTATGCAAAGAATATTGTCTTCTTGCTGCTAAAATTTCTCCATGAAATTATATTTAGTGATAAGTATATCAATATATATGCATATATTGATCTTGGACGTAATTTCTGCCCCTTTTAGTTATATATACGTTTGATCAAAGGCAGACGTCCTTTGGTTTCATTGCGTTTTGATGGCAACCTCCTGTAGGATCTGGTAAATTAATGCAACCTCCCACATTAATTTCCATTAGTACTTTTTTTTACTTTTGTTAAGAATAAATTAATTATAATACGGTAGACCAGACTCTCCATCACAGAATATTCTCAATCTGGAAAAATACATTTTCAAAATCCTCAAAAATGCTACTATTTTTACCTCGCAGTTTGTTTAAAACTAATTACGCAGTAAAATTTTTTTTTTAAACTTTCATTTTAAAATAGAGATACGACGTGCAAGCGATAAAATCAACTTGAAATGAAGTACTTGGTAAAATTGTAGCTTAAGGAAAGTGGCATAATGGTAAGCTTCAAGGTGTTGGATTCACCAAGTACGCCGAAATATCTTTATTACTATTCTCCAAGCTCGAGAAACAGATGTTGCACGTTCTAAAAGCGTATTATGGCGTTCCAGCCCTCTAAGTCTGAATATCCTCCTTTTTCTCCCCACATTCATCCGCCCTTTATAAAATTTCGAGAAATTTCATTTAAATCTTACTCAACGTTAGTTCACTTTCACGAAATGAGGTTTAATTAACTAAAATTAAGAGAAGACTTAACTTGAATCAAGTACAATTTAAGATAATTGAATCCAAAATATTTACTTTATAGCTTAATACAACAGGAGGAACATTTTATATGGAAATTACGAGACTGGTTTTCACGAACTCTTAACGATTTCATTACACTTAGCAAAATTCGTGACATGAATGTCGAGTAAATTCCCCTTTTATAGAAAATAAATTCACTTAATACTTAAAAACTTGGGATTTTCTGAAAATTTTGACCTATTTTTATTTATAAGTACGAGACATTTATAAATTGAGTGGATTTCACAAACTGTTGAAACGAGACTGATGTTTCGATGGGAAACGTGCGCATCTATCGGATTCTAAAGAAAGGAAAGGAGTTTTGGATCCTTGCGAAAGTAGAACTTTGGACAGATTTCATTGCGTTTATTTCCCCTGTGTACATATGTGTGTGTGTAAAATTGATTTGCTAGTCAGAATAAAAAGGAAAGAGAGGGAAGTTTTTGCAGCTGCTTACGACAACGCATTGGTTCGCGATTGTAATCCGAGGGTCATGGAAACGGAAGCACAGAGGCCGCTGACAGCAGAGATTAGAGAATTACTGCAAACCAATAACCGTTAAAGAGAACGACCGACAGTGCCAATGTTCAGAGACCGCAAGCTGGCTTTAAACGGCCCAATATTAAACATCGAATTGCTTGGTACGTTCAGTAAGATACCAACACCAAGCAGATTGACTCTGTTTGCACACACTGATGAACACCAGTATCCGCTGTTCAGATACATTTAAGAGCTTCTAGACTCTCCAGAATAGATATCAAAATTTAATGAAACAAAACCAATTTTGGAAGACTTTCCAAGTTTGCTTTGCGTGTACGAAACACAAAACATTTCAGAGGAATATAAATGAAGATGGCCAAAGTTCTTATAGAGTGTGAAAACGAAAGAGAATTTTCAACTTGCGCACGTCACTATCAAAAAAAGTTTAATCCCCTTCCAAAAAACCAGTAATATTCTTGCACATAAAGCCTTTGACAATTTTCAAAGCTCCGACATATACGCAAAGAGATGGTTTTTTGTTCAACATTATAATTATCTTCTTCAATGCACTTAATATTGTTTCTACCTTTTGATATAAAAAAAAATATGAAATAATTAGATGCGTTTTAAATCATTGATTGTCTTTTAGGTTCCCATTCAGATCTAAATTTGGACCAGGCTATTTAAAAATTAAATTACCTATACTCAAATTTTTACATAAGCATTTTCGAAAAACTTTCCACTTTCAGAGCGAAATGGAAATGAATTTAATAGAAATGAATTTAATGGAAATGAATTTAATAGAAATGAATTAGATAGAGACAAAATTAATAATAGTGTGAATAAACTTAATAAAGTTTTGGTCCGTTAATCTTTTGGGGTACAGGGAGACACGAGCATAATGGATGCCACTTCAAGTTGAGTTAGACTTACAAAACAGAATAGTGCATTCCAGTAAGCAGTGCATCTTGGGCTGACTAAACAAATGGTGATGTTAACTGTCCGAACTGTTAACTGTATTGAACTCACTAAACAAATAGTGTTGCGCTACAAAATTACCAGATGGTGCTGCCGACACAATTCCTGTAGACAAGCCTGTAGACAGGCTTGGGCAGTTATGCCTAACTTTCAGTATAACAGGTTCCAGCCCTCTATGTGAAGCACTTCTCTAAAAAAAACAATGAGTGACAATTTTACCAGTCAGCATACTATTTTATCCTAAATCGAACTAAAGAATTATCGATTATCAATTATCAATTATAAATATTAATTAAACAATTGTATAAGATAAAGAGAAAAAAGGATATATTTTTCCTAAAAGTATTTCAGAAACAACTATATATTAAAAAAGTTAAAGGATTTAAATTTTTCATCTAAAGGATTTTTGGAGTTACAGACTTCGAATAGTAAATGGTGTTATTGTACCAATTTCACTCACTGTCAGCAATTTCTCAAGACAAAATGATTTTGTTGATGCATTTGAGAAAGTTATCCAATTCGGAAGTCTGCGAATGTAGAGAAACATCAGGAATCATGGCGCGATTATCTATCCTTATCCCACGGGATTCCGAGGTTACTGGAGTGATGGCCTGAGGGGAGGTGGGGTTAGTGGTAAATGACCGAGGTCACAAGGGAATATTGTAGTACGTATATTTGACCCAAGCAGACACAACTGCTCCCTGATAGGTTAATGGTATTGCACAGGTAACGACGGAACTCTCGACTATATCGATCAAGATTATATATTTCACGAAAGTTTGACCACCAACAGTTTACGAGCCACTAACACTTTCGACGACCCATATAATTGAATTATAGCTCAAACAATGTGCCGACTAATTAAACTTACCGGGAATGTTGAGTATTCAAAATCCAAGTCACTTTTTAGCCCACTGCTTTTTAGATAAACTTCAATAACGCCTATTAGATCATCATCATTATCAGTTATTTCATTTTTTTTCCTAATCGTATATTTGATAGAATGGAAAATTTTTAAGAAAATGGATATAATGGCAAAGTGTGCCTATATGCTTTTTGTAAAACGTGTACCCATAGTTACAAAATTGCAAAACTTGTTTCATGAAAGAGGTAACATTAAAACTCGCTAATTATGACAGTTCATCCATATTGAATAGCTGCTTTAGCAGCCGCACTGACCCAGATCGGAAAAACTCATTTGCAACCTAATGGAATTTTCTGCTCGTATTTCCGGACATTTCGTCCTGGCTTGAAACGATTCCCGCAGACTGTCAAACGACATTAAAAATTGCCTCATGTTAATATCTTTATTGCGAATGAAGAATGATTCGCTTATGACTGTATAAATTTCCACCTTACAATAGTAAAAGATTTTCATTTTTCTAAAAGAGTATTTTTTTATCAAAAAAAAGTATATTTCTCATAATCTAATTTTCTTACAATATAGAAACAAATGTAATTCATTTCATCAGTTTATTTTCATTTTTCCTTGAAATGTTATATTATTCGACGAAGATTGCGTACATTATGGGAGAACAAACACGAGTCAAACAACCATGTTGT
>JUFY01029009.1:0-16901 GCA_001855655.1 Leptopilina clavipes | reverse complement strand
AATTCTATTTATTTGAATCAAATATATTTTTTTTTTTAGTGTAGAAGTATAAATTAATTTTATTTTCACATTAATGAAAATTTGTTTTATACTTAAGGGAATATATTTATATATTAAATATAATATATTTAATATATATTATATAGGGAATATATTTATATATATAAATATTTTTATACTATTTTTTAGTTATTATACACATATTGTATGTGAATGTCGTCGATTGTTTTCAGACTTTTTGATTAGAAATAGTAAATATATATATAGTAGAAGACTTTAATACCTCACATAATTTGTGTCGAGAGTAGTGCATTATTTGTCTTCGTGATTACAAAAGTCATTAATGTCTTCTAGTGAATAAAGGGTAGTGTAGCTCTTCCGGCAAATGAAACCAGCGAAAAATGTAGTCTTCATTACAAAGTTTATTTAACGACTCCAATGAGTTTTTCAAATTAATTAAATTCTATGCGAAATTTCATTAGTATAACAAAATAAAATTAAACAAACAATAATTAAATTATAAATAAGTAATACATGAAATTACATATGAAATTAACAAATAAATTCAGATATAATTTCCTTGAAGTAAAAATGAATTTTTAAAAGCTTTTTCAATTACTTCTGAAAATTCAAAAATAACATTTCTTTATTACTTTTGACCTAAATTGTAAGGTTGACCTTTTTCTTTGACCTAAATTTTCTGGTTGCATCATTTGACTTGAGATATTGACCTAAATTGTAAGGTTGACCTTTTCCTTTGACCTAAATTTTCTGGTTGCATCATTTGACTTGAGATATTGACCTAAATTTTAGAGTCGTTCTTGCATATTGACCTGCATTTTGAAGCCTCTTGCCCTTGTCTTCAAACCTAAATTTATAGGTTATGTTTGCCTTTTGTTTTTGACCTAAGTTTTAAGGTTGTGTTCGTCCACTGATCTAAATTTTAAGTCAGTGTTTATCTCTTGCACTCGTCTTTGACCTAAATTTTCAAAAAGGTATTCATCTATTGATCTGTAATATTGACCTAAATTTGAGGATATATTTAGATCCTACCTAAATAGTAGGCCTTTGACCCCCCGATTTAGGTCTTTGACCTAAAATCTTTGTTGTGTTGGCCTATTGACCTAAATTTTCAAGCAGTGTTCCCCTCCTACCCTTTCTTTGACCTAAATTTAAAGGTTGTTTACGCCTATTGATTTTTAATATTGACCTAAATTTGAGGTTATTTTTGTAGACGCCTATTGTTTTTGACCTAAATTTAAAGATTGTTTACGCCTATTGTCTTTGACCTAAATTTTAAAATTGTGTTCGTCTATTATTGACCTAAATTCTTTGGCTGTATTTTCCATTTGGCTCTTGACTTTGACCTAAAATTTAAGGTTGTGTTCACCTATTGACCTAAATTTTCAGACATAATTTGCCTCTTGCTCTTGTTTTTGACATAAATTGAGAAGTTGTGCTCGGCTATTGTTTTTGATCTAAAATATAAAATTGTGTTGGTGTATTTATATGTATTATTGACCTAAATTTGAAGCTATTTTATCTTTTACCTATCTTATTTGATCTAAATTTTTAATTTTTGGTCTAATATTGACCAGTTAATTTGACCTAAATTGTGAGTCAATGTTTTCCTCTTGACCCCTGTGGGTTTGACCTACAGTTTATTATTGCCTCTTGACCTATTTTGACCTAATTTTTTCATCTTTAACCTACTTGTGAATTTAAACCAAATTTTTAAGTTTATATTCGCTCACATGATGCAATTTTGCCAATAAGGGTCAAAAAGGGGGGGCGGGGGTATATCAAACGATAACTTTTTCTAAAAAAATAATATCATTATATAATAAAATATAAATAATATAATAAATAAATGGTGATTTTTGTTAATTAATTCTAATGAATTATGAATTTATTGTTCTATTTATTTTTATTTAAATATTTTTAAATGTTTTTAATTAAACTGAAAGTAATGTTGAGTTAAAGTGTATTCCGATAATATTGAATATAAAATATATTCATGTTTATTTATATATGCTATATTTTATTTTTTTTATTTTTCGGATAATTTATGTTTAATATTTAATATTTACAAATATTTTATATTAATAATTTATATTCGATAACATATTCAGTTGAAATACGCTGGCACAAAATTATGAATTTACTGGCACAAAAATAATATATATATAGATATTATGTACATATAATGAAACGTTTGATGAATAAAAGAAAATATTTCGGTGTATAATAAATTGATAATGTTGCAAGAGTTTGAGAAAGACGTTAAAGCTCGACTTCTGACGCGACGAACGACAGGTTAATTAAGGAGAATGTTGATTTATAGAACCGGATCATAATTCAAATCACTTAATACCAGACCCCCTGAAAAAAAAAATATGTTTGAGATGGACCCTCTCGTATGTGTATTGTATATCTTTATGCAAACCGACCACAGAGTGTTCACAGTTATTTGAAACCTATTAAAAATTCCATATGCACATCGATTTGGTCATCTATATCTATTTGGAGCACTTTTATATTTCCATCAAGACTGCCACGTCAACTAAACGAAAAAACATGTTTTTCGCTGCGCGTGTAAAAAAGATGTTTTGGTTCAGGTCCAATTTTGCCTGAAAAAACTTACATTATAGACTAAACGTTAATTTAGGATTGAAAATAGGAATTTAAAACGTCTTAAAATTATGGTTTACACCAAGAAAAATGATATTTTTATTTTAGAGCCTTCTAACTTCTTTATTCTTTTCAAATAAATTTTATTTGTTTGAAATAAATTTTATTTGTTTCAAAATAAATTTAATCCATAAAATTAATATTAAAAAGGTAAATAATATTTCTGTTAATAAATTCAATGATTTTTGCTAAAAACCAATATTATTTAGGTCAAAATTAGGTAAAAAATAAGTCAAAATTAGGTCAAATTTGACCTATATTTTTAATTGTTGTAACGTAGGTTATGATACGTCAAATAAATAACCTGTAGGTCAATTAAAAGATCAATTTTGACGTATCAACTACCCCTGACATGTAGATAAAAAAATAGGTCAAGTTTGACCTAAATTTTGACGTATTGTAACGACCTTATAACCTGTAGGTCAATGAAAAAGTCTACTTTAACCTAAATTTTGACGTTGAAATATACTTTTGACCTGTAGGTCAAAACTAGGTCAACTATGACCTAAATCTTAAAGTATTAAAACCAATCTCTGACATAATGGTCAATAAAAAGGTCAAATTTGACTTAAATTTTGACTATTCGTAACGAACTTTATCTGAATGTCAATTAAGAGGTCAAATTTGACCTAAATTTTGACGTATAAGAACTACCTTTGACCAGTAGGTTAAAAATAGGTCAACTATGGCCTAAACCTTGTCGTATCAAGACCTACCCTTGACGTAATGGTCAAGAAATAGGTCAAATTTACCTTAATTTTGACGTATCATAATTATCCCTGACATTTAGATAAAAAATAGGTCAAATTTGACCTAAATTTTGACGTATAGTTACGATATTTTTGCTGTAGGTCAATACAAATGTTAATTTTGACCTAAATTTTGGCGTATCGTTACGAATCTTTAGCTGTAGGTTCTAGAAATTTGACCTAAATTTTGACGTAACGACCCTTGACCTGTAGGTCAAACCGTGGCTGAACCCGGCAGTGGAATCTTTTTATTATATTCAGAGATAAATTATTTTTGATTGAAATAATACTTTTCTCAATGTGTACAGTTTTTCAAAAATACAGGTTGATTGTAAGACAATATACTTTTGATTTTGTGTTGTATGTACTTTAAGATTTTGTTTTAAAAATAATCTTATTGATTTGAAGTGCTTTATTGTAAAAGAATAGAAGAAAAAATAAATTTCCATTATGCGAAACTTAAAAGAATCTCTGGCCCTTATTTTCTCATCTCACATCAGAGAGTGTTGAATAGAAAAAAATTTGCACATATATGAGTTTTTAATAAAGTTTTAAAATTCTCTTCTTATTTGAAAAATAAAATTTTTTGAAAAAGGATTCATTCCAATGGAAGCAGACCAAGAGAGTTATCGACTAAAGTTCATAATAAACCTCCGAAGGAACTTTTTACGACTTCAATGTAACGCTGTTAAGGAGTGACTTTTAGGATCGCAGAATGATCCATAAGGGTCTCGTTTGCGATCTAGATGGAAGGCATTACCTTCTTAAAGGTCACCAAGTAGAATATATTTTGAACATTTTTCCATCAGAAAATATTCTTTTTTTTTAAATAAAAAAATAACATTGTTTTTGATATTCAAATTCATTAAAAGGAGAAAAACACAATTTAGTTCAATTTGGTTCAATCTGCTTTCAACCGCATCAAAATTTATATATAATAGTTCATTCAATAAAGAATGTAGAAATTTAACAAAAAATTTTTTCAATTTAACAACATTTTGCTTTAAATCAAAAGTAAATTTTAGTGATAGAGAAGAATTTTAGTTGATCAAATAAAATTGATGATCCAAAAGTTGTGAACGTTCAAATGAACGGAATATTTTTTCGATATAAATATTTCCAAAAATTACTGACTGCAATATAAATCAAAAACGTAAATTAAATATTTTGAAGCTTTATAATTTATTTTTGAATAGATTACTCAAAATTACAAAAAATAAAATTTGATTTTGGAGAAGAAATAAATAAATTTCGTTCATTTGAACGTTCGAAACTTTAGGAAGATTAAAATTGCTTTTTTGATGGTTGGATAAATATTTGACTTTCATGTATTTTAATAACCCCATAAAATAGAAAAAAGTTGCATAAAAATAAGAATAGGTTTTTCTTTCATATTAAGAACTACAATCAAAAGTTACGTGGCAATATTTAAGTAATGTTGGCGCAATGTTTATTATATTATTTTTATTATATTCCTGATTTTAGGTTTCTAATCATTGATCCAAATTAATTTATCAGCAACTTATAATCTTCATTACCGATCTTCAAAATTAAGATTATAACTTGGATCAATTAGGATCGAGCATCAGGAACCTAAAATCAGAAATATTAGAAAAACCAATTCAGATTGTATTTGGATATAAAATTAATTTATTTTGAAAAATTAATTTATCAGGTTCTTATCAACAATCTTTTATGGATGCTATGCGATTAGTTCAAGAATTTGAAAAACAAATATTTTTCTTACTATAACATGTAATCCAAAATAGCCTGAGATTACAGAAAATTTTTTTGAATGTTAAATTCCATCTGATCGGCCTTATATTCCAACTAAAGTTTTTCAACAAAAAGTAAAAGAATTAAAGAGAAATAAAAGAAAAAGAAATTTTTCGACCAGTGCATTTGTAATACAGTTTCAAAAGCGTCGATTGCCTCATGTGCATTTAATTGTATTTTTAAAAGAAACAATTCGCGGTGCAGAAACTGTAGATCAAATAATATGTTCAGAAATACCGTGAGATAAAACAAAGAATCCTGAACTATTTAATATTGTAAAGCAGGTGCAGGTTATATTTTCATGCCTTTGTGAAAGACAAAATATGAATTCACCTTGCATGGATCTCGAGAAGAAATAAGTTTGTACAAAAAATTATTCCAAGAAATTTTGCTTAGACATTTTTGCATCTAAATATTACCCGGAATGTAGGCGACGAAATGATGGTAAACAAATTATTTTTTATAAACAAGATGGATCTATTAAATGTATTGCAAAAAATTCGATGGTTGTACCATACAATTCGTATTTAGGTAAAAAATATGCACGTCGTATTAATGTTGCATGTGGTAGTGCAGGTGGCATTAAATATTTATTTAAATATTGTTATAAGGGTCATGATTGTGCAATAGTTGTTTCTAAGGATAACAATGCGGAAATGCGATTTGATAAAATTCAACATTATTTAAAAAATCACATGCAACGTATAGATTAGTTGTACAAGTACATTTACCTAATCAACAATCAATATGCTTTGTGACGTGACATTTTGAACATCACTAAAATTGTTCGAAAATATAATTGTGAACTAATTTAAATTTATATTTTATGCTTGGAGAATTCCTAAAATACTGTTCCTCAATCGATTTCGACCAAATGTAGAAATAATATTTATTTTTAATAATTTATAAGGATTAAAGGATAATCAAATTATTGTTGATTGCCGATTAATAATTAATTAATTTTTTTATTGCCGATTTATTTTTCTTTTTTTTTATATGTAATTTTGTGTTAAATTTAAAATTTTTTTATGATGATTAAAGAAAGAATTTGGTTTAATGACTTTTTCTCTCAAATTTCGATACCGAAGGTGATCGCAACTATTCCTTATTTGGCGAGGAGTAGCGAAATTAAATTCATTTATCGTATAATATGTATCACGATTTATAGAGTAATTTGCGACATTTCAGCGTAATATTTCGTTTATTTATGATATTGTATTTTGTAATTTGTGCATTATAATATATTACCGATTAATTATTGTTCAAGCAAGTATCGTAGCGATAATTTAAAAATTTGGTCTGAAATCGATTTAAATTTATTAAATTCAATGTTTGCGATTAATTTTTCGTTATGTAGGTAAATTAATATGGTTAAATTCTGATTAATTCTTTTTGTTAAATCTTTTATTCTTTTATGAAATGTTGTAGTTTAAAATTATCCTTTTGAATTTATTTTATATATTTTTGTAATGTTAATTTTGAGAAAATAATAACGATTCTATTATTGTGAAATTAATTATGATTTCTTTTTCGAAATATTCTCAACAAAAAGCCCACTTCCCACTTGTTCTAAATAATGTTTTCGAGCTAGCAAAAATTATGTCCATTTAGATATCGAGAGTTTTAAATTTTAATGTGTTAAGTTTTGTTTTGCGATTTGATTTTGTTGGTTTTGCTGCCTATTTTGACTTATCAGTAAGTCTGGCGCCTAATTTTTCTAATTATGAGTATATACTTGATTTTTTTATATTAAGTAAAGAAATTGATTTGATGACTCTCTCTCTCTCTCGAATTTCTAGTAATGAAGGTGATCGCAAAAGATTCCTGATTTGGCGAGAAATTGCGAAGTTAGATTTTAAAGTTGAATTTAGATTAATTATTAATTTCAGCTAAAAATTTAATAACATCACAGCTTTAAAAAAGGATTAGAGGAGTACTTGCATTTGCCTGGACCACCCGTATATTTGGGTTTTCTCGCCAGAGGAAAGGGAAACTGGAAAACCTGGATAATAATTGACAGTGGACATCATTATACCTCGACGTAAAATCTCCCGCTATACCTCGAACTTAATTCAGAACAATTGCGTAAGTTGTCACAAGAAATCACAAGAAAAATCCAAGAAGAAGATTATTGGTGTAACTAACCTTTGCACTCGTTGGCGTCCCTGGTAGTAGCGCGCGCCCAAGGTCTGTCAAAATAGAATGATTTACACTTTTCGCAATCTCTACCGGCAGTATTGTGACGACAATCGCAAGAAATTTGACCATCCTTGCCGGTGATGCATTTGGCCGCGTGGCCATTGCACTTGCACCTGCCACCGACCGCAAAGTCTGACACCGCATAATGATGAGCCAATGTTGTACCGGCAGTAGTCGACAGTATGGTTGTAATCGGAGTCGAGGTTGTTCCCCCAATACCCACGAAACTCATCTCCTGAGGTTCCAATGCATCATTAGATTGCATCTCCTGCGGCGCAAACACCTGATGAACCGACGGCAATGCCGTCACCAATGGATCATTATGTCTCAGATAAAAACTCTTCTTCATCTTCTCCTCACGCTCCCTCTCCTTTTTATTAACCTCCTCAAGTCCCATATTATTATCCTCCGGTCCCATATTCGCGAATTGCTCCTGCACCTGTGGCATGTAAAGTCGATTGAAAATCACTCGAATATCGGTCGCCGTCACCCAATCTTGAAGTACCGGTGAATTATCAAAATCGGCAGCCGACGGTCGACCCTCGAGTGTACTAAAGGCAATTCTTCCCACAGGTCCCAATCCATCGCCACCACTGTAACGATGACTGTCCGTACATCTCGCCTCCTGCTCGTTTGATTTGGTGATAGTTGCCCGATTTGGACGTCCATAGACCCGACGACATTGCGACGAGTAGAATTGAAACGGTTGCCATGTCTTTCCATAGTCCATGGATTTGTAGATCGCTATTGAATCGGGCTTGGCGGCCTTGGGACAAAATTGCAGACTCACGTAGGTGAGTTCGTACTTTTTGCCAAGGGAGAGTGTCAGGGTGACATTGTCGGGCGGTGCGGCGAAACTTTGCGACGAGACCATTGGTTCACTGCGCCAGCAGGTGACATTGGTGGGATTATTCAGATCCGTGAGATAACTTGGCGGGAAACGTCGTCTTGGAGTACTGTCGTCACACACGTGACATTGACCAATGCCGGTGCTTCCTCCTCGTTGTTCAAACACGTCACAATACCTGGTGGGTCCACCGCTACCACAGGTTGATGACGCCTCCACCGTCGCTCCATAGGCCGCGTTCACAAACACCGGAATACACCTGAGAGGTCGGTCCTCATCATAACACGGGTCCGATGGATTCTGCTGACTGGAGAACATCTTCGCGTAGATCTCACTACCACCGTGGACCACATTTGGTTTTATGACACAGACTGTCGTTAACCAGAGAATCAAAATTATCCTCGACATCTTAATTCTTCTATTTTTTTCAAAAAAAGAAATTTTTCTTAAAATTCAGGTAAATTATCTCCTTAAAATTTTAAATTTATTCTCAAAGTGCATTCACAAAACAATCATTTTTCTCCTTTGAAACGATGAACAATTGAAACACGCACTTTTTTCCGTTTTGAAACGTTCACCAAAAAAAAGTTCTTCCTCTTCAACGCCGAGGATCTTTCCCCCCAATTTGCGAATTTGTCCAAAGAATTTACTGTATCACCTTGATGATCAACATCCTCGGAAGCTGCGCGCAAGATCCTCAAATCGCCCCCCTTCTCCTTCGCTCAAAAAAACTTTGCCGGTTCACATAATCCTGATTTCTCCCGAACCAAATTCGATCAACGTCTTTCAATTATCACCAAAAAAATTCACTCAATAAACTTCCGAACAGGGGAAAATTTTTTCCAAAAATTATCAAATACTTGTTAATAGTAATTTCTAATAATTGTAATTTAATCTAAATATTTTATTAAATACTGTATAATTTACTTTCCAAAAATTGTTGAAAATAATTTTCAATAATTTGAAATCAGGATTTGAAAATATTTTTTCTTTTTTGGGAAAATTTTTCAAACACTTGGAATTATCATTTCCGGTTTTTTTTCAGAAAGGGAAAATTTTTTACCTAATTGTTTTTTTTTTTTGTTTTTTTTATAAATACACGTTGACACGCGAGTCGCCGGTAAAAGATGAATCGAACTTTGAAAAAAACACACTTATTCGTTGTGGCGGCTTGCCGCTAACTGAGTCTCGCTCTCGCGGTTGTAGATTCGAAGCGAACGTTTTGAGTCCCTCCCTGTGAGTTTACCCTCCCCACCCCCCTTCCTCTCAACGCCCCTACCACCCTCCATCGCCAATAGCTTCTCTCGTCTTTCCCCTGTTCCCACCTCATCCCCCTCCAACACAACATAGCCCGATGGACCAAAAGGGATGCTGCATTTTAGTTCAAAGAACGGAGTTTGTCAAGAAAAGTCACTTCTTGTTTGCAAAAAAAAAAACGAAAATTAGAAGAAGCAACTGTCAAAAAGAACTTAAAAATTTTGGTACAGATCTTTCGATAATTCATCAAGATTTCTTCTTCAATTGTTCTTTTATAAAGGGTTAATTATTATCGAAGGGAAAAAACACCTGGAGAACTGAGATTTTTCTCATTGAGACACATTTTTCTTTTCGGTTTCAATTGTCATCGCAGTAATGTTACTGAATCAAATTAGTAGAATTAGCCCCTAATTAACACTGGTGAGATGGTATAGAAATTTTCGTTAGATGTAATTAATTAAGCAAACAATTTCTTATTATTAGTAAAATGTTGTACTTTTTAAAATTCGGCATTAATTAGTTGGTTAATTAATTAGTTAGTTAGTTAATTAATTAGTTAATTAGTCCCTAAATTTAAATTAGTCACTTTTGATGAAATTACCGATTAGTTTATTTGATGAATTACTAATCGCTTTTGACTAATTTTTAGTCAATAATCACTAATTGTTAGTAGAAAAATACTAATTCGTTTCGTAAGGCTAATAATTATATTAGCAACTTCTACTAAATGAATTAGTATTTTTCTACTAACAATTAGTAACTATTGACAAAAAATTAGTCAAAAAGATTACTAAATTAAAATTAAAATTAGTCAATTAACTAACAAGTCAATTAGTCAATTAATTGACTAATTTTTTTTGACTAGTTTTTGACTAATTTCTAGTCAATAATTACTAATTTTTAGTAGAAAAATACTAATTAGTTTCTTAAGGCTACTAATTATATTAGTAAACTTTACTAAATGAATAGTATTTTTCAACTAACAATTAGTAACTATTGACTAAAAATTAGTCGTTTTGACTAATTTTAATTTTAACTTAGTGATCGTTTTGACTAATTTTTAGTCAATAATCACTAATTGTTAGTAGAAAAATACTAATTCGTTTCGTAAGGCTAATAATTATATTAGCAACTTCTACTAAATGAATTAGTATTTTTCTACTAACAATTAGTAACTATTGACAAAAAATTAGTCAAAAAGATTACTAAATTAAAATTAAAATTAGTCAATTAACTAACAAGTCAATTAGTCAATTAATTGACTAATTTTTTTTGACTAGTTTTTGACTAATTTTTAGTCAATAATCACTAATTGTTAGTAGAAAAATACTAATTAGTTTCTTAAGGCTACTAATTATATTAGTAAACTTGACTAAATGCATTAGTATTTTTCAACTAACAATTAGTAACTATTGACTAAAAATTAGTCGTTTTGACTAATTTTAATTTTAACTTAGTGATCGTTTTGACTAATTTTTAGGCAATAGTTACTAAATGTTAGTAGAAAAATACTAATTCATTAAGTAAAGTTTACTAAAATAATTAGTATTCTTACGAAATGATTAGTATTTTTCTACTAACAATTAGTAACTATTGACTATTGACTAATCAATGCATTAGCTTCAAAGGAAGTATTTATTAATTTATTATGTAACAAGCACCATCGTTGGTGGAACAAATCCGAACAATTTTTAAATAACTCGTCCGCCATATTAGATCCGCCATTTTGAATTTTAAACGTCGAACATCGGATTCGCAATCAACGACCCCGAAAACCCCTGAGTAACAAAGATTCAAGCAAATCCGTACAATTCTTTAATTTCTTCCGCCATATTAGATCCGCCATTTTGAATTTTAAAAAACTAACATCGAATGCGTAATCAGCGACCCCGAAAACCCCCGAGTAACGAGTTTTAAGCGAATCCGTACAATTCTTTAATTTCTTCCGCCATATTAGATCCGCCATTTTGAATTTTGAAAAACTAACATCGGATTCGTAATCAGCGACCCCGAAAACCCCCGAGTAACGAGTTTTAAGCGAATCCGATGAATTTTGATAATATTCATCCGCCATATTGGGTCCGCCATTTTGAATTTTTTTTGTTACTTTTTTGAACGTCAAAAACAGTATAAACAGTCAATATTTATTTGCAACTTTATATATGTATGTGTTATATATTTGGTGTCTTTTTATTAAACACCTGAAAAATTATTAAATGTAATGAACACACCTATAACGCAAAAATTTTATGAATGTTCCGTTACGCGATCTATCCTGAAAGTTTAAACTATGTTGCAATTTCCTGCAATTCACAAAGATATTAATACAACATTTTATGTGTCGCTTTCTAGTATTTTCGTATATGTACGCATATATAGTATAATATGATATGATGACTTTTACGTTCATTAAAATAGAAAATGTATGTCCAGTATTCTTTGAATCGAAGTGTTTTCCTACTGCTGACAATTATCCGGATATGTTAATTGGAGAAAAATTTATGAATACTATGTGTGTAATGAACAAAATGTAAGAAATTTCTATACACAAAGTGAAAATTTATTTTCAATTTTAACTAACCAAATTATGGAATTAATATGCGAAACAGTGCGAAAATGAATAAATTTAAAGGATGAGCGGAATCGAACCTAGGACCTATACGTACTTGCAAACGAGCGCACTAACCATTAGGCAATGACACTGCTTTAACGTAAAAAATTTCTAAAAAATCAGTAAGTTTACAAATAGTTGAAAAATTTTATTGTTTCAATATGAAACAGTAAAAACGGAAGGGAATAAAAATTTATACTTTCCATTCATGAGAATATAATAAAATAAAAATGTAAAATGTGATAATAGTATTTTTGAAGTTCGAATTCAAATGTATAGCTTAAATTTTTAATTTTCCTCATACGTAAATGAAAATTCTGTTGATGAGTGAAGTAATTATTGAACGTGAAATTATCCTCAGTATGCGGAAATGATTAATCTAGCCACGTTTAAGCAGAGTTTGCCAACATAGAATTCACTTATAACGCATATATTTCACCCCAATGCGGAGACATTAAAATATCGTATATACTATTAGTGTCACGTGCTTGTTTAATTATTACATACTGCTCTTCTTTTATCAAAATTTTTAAGTGCTTTCAGGCATTAAATATTTCAACAGTTTTTAATAATTGTTGCATTTCTTTACAAACTTTTCTAGATTTTACGCAGAGAGAAAAATAAATGCATTTCTTTACAAACTTTTCTAGATTTTACGCAGAGAGAAAAATAAATAAAATTCATTTAACAAAATTCACATTTGACATAAGTTTCATTTGACATAAAATTCATTTGACATAAAAATTATTTGATATAAATTTCATTTGACATAAAATTTATTTGACGTAAATGTCATTTTACATATGTAAATTTCGCATGGATATTTTACAAATCTTATTTGACATAATAGTTATTTGACAGAAAATCATTTAACATTAATTTCATTTGACATAAAAATCACATAAAATAAATTTCAATTGACATAAATTTCATTTGACATAAATGTCATTTCACATTAAATTCATTTGATATAAATTTCATTTGACTTAAAATTATTTTAACGTATAAATGTCATTTGACATTAAATTCTTTTGATATAAATTTTATTTGACATAAAATTAATTTGACGTATAAATGTCATTAGACATAAATTTTGCATGGACATTTCACAAATCTTATTTGACATAAAATCATTTAACATAAATTTCATGTGACAAAATTTATTTGACATACATTTCATTGGACGTAACTGACATTTGACATAAAATTCATTTGATATAAATATTATTTGACATAAAATTCACGCCAATATGTTTATGTCAAATGAAATTATTGTCAAATGAATATAATGTAAAATGAAATTAATGTCAAATTACATTTACGCAAAATGAAATTTATGTCAAATTACATTTGCTTAAAATGAAATTTATGTCAAATGAATTTTATGTCAAATAAAATTTTATGCCAAAATTGATATTTATGTTAAGTGATTGCTATGTCAAATGAGAATTATGTTAAATGGGTTTCATGTCAAATGGGAATTACGTTGAATGAGTTTTAGGTCAAATGAATTTTATGTCAAATGAAATTTATGTCAAGTAATTGTTATGTCAAATGAAATTTATGTCAAATAAGATTTGTGTTAAATGAAATTTATGTTAAATTATTTTATGTCAAATAAGATTTATATCACATGAATTTTATGTTAAATGACAGTAATGTCAAATGAATTTTATGTCAATATTGAAATTTATGTCGAGTGATTCTTATGTCAAATGAAATTTATGTCAAATGAATTTCATGTCAAGTGATTCTTATGTCAAATGAATTTTATGTCAAATGAGACTGTGTTAAACGAAATTTATGTTAAATTATTTTCTGTTAAATAACTATTAGGTCAAATAATTTTTGTAAAATATTCCTGCGAGCCGAGTTATCGAATCGCTTTACAAAAAAATTAATAATTTTTCTCCTTATCCATTTTAATACATGGCTGTATTTTTCTGAAAACTAATTGCAAATTTATAATTAGCGACCTCAAAAAAACCCTAAATAACAATTTTCAATTTTCCCAACAATCCGAAACTTTAATCTAAAAGCAATAATATTTACTCTACTTCTTAATGGTAATGAAAAACAAAACTCAAAAAGAATTTAACAAGATGAAACAATTTAAAAAGAATAAAAAAAATCAGTTGTTTGCGGAATCTTGAACCATTTTACTGTCACGCAATACTATCCTTGGATGATTTAAAAAGACGTTTGAGAAAAAATAAAATTTACGTCCTCGTTTGTCTCTCTTTGTTGAAACTATAGAGAGTCAGACCGAAATATCGTGACGTTTGAACAACACTTTTGCTCCGAGCAAAAATCGTCGAGTCTGAAAAGTGATGGGAATTCCTTGAATCTTATTCTCACCCCATGCGGAGTTTTGCTTACCTTTCGTTTCTTTCTGAGTCGCTGAATGGCCAATTGGTTACACAGCTCGCGCGTTACCTTTTTTTTAGTTCTATGGACAGTGGTCCAATAACTATATAATCAGTACAACAAGACTGACCACAATCGTGCGAATCACGCAAAATTTGAGAGAGAAAGAGAGAAACACGTTTCTTCAATTACAGGCACAAAACCATTGTTTACTATACAAACGCTGTTCTTTTAAGTATTAGATGCGAATTGATTCACTATAGAACCTAAATTTAACCTAAACCTTAAATTACTATTTTCACAACTAATTTATATTTTATTCAAGACTATTATTATCTATAGTTATACATAAAACTCGAAGAATAGGAATGAAAAATCTCGTACGCGTGGAGGATCGAACCCGGGACCTTTGAGACGCAAACTGCGTACGCAAACCACACAGCCACACCTGACTTGTCTCTCTAACTCTAATTTAGTGAAAAATCGTCCGCAAATTCAAAATAATTCCTACTATTTTTAGTCATTTTCCACTCAAACTTTAGTAAAAAAAAAGAAAATTTCCAATAGTAAATGAAATAGTAAAATTGAACTAAAAATTAGTAAAAATTTTTTACTTATTTCAATTAGTGAATGAATATTTACTTATTTCAATTAGTGAATGACTATTTACTAATTCAGATTTAGAGAAAATAACTAAATATATGTTTTAAATTTTTACATTTAATAAAATGTATAATAAATTAGTAAACTTAATTACTTATAATTAGTTACTAATCCAGTTGCTAATTAATTAACAATGAGATAATTACTAATAATTAGTTACTAATTCAGTTGCTAATTAATTAACAATGAGATAATTACTAATAATTAGTTACTAATTCAGTTGCTAATTAATTAACAATGAGATAATTACTAATAATTAGTTACTAATTCAGTTGCTAATTAATTAACAATGAGATAATTACTAATAATTAGTTACTAATTTAGTTGCTAATTAATTAATAGTGAGATAATTACTAATAATTAGTTACTAATTTAGTTGCTAATTGTCAGTAAAAACTACTAATTCATTTAGTAAGATTACTATTTTTAGTTGCACTAACTAAATTAGTAGTTTTCTACTTATCGATTAGTAATTTATGACTACCAATTAGCAAAAATATAATATTATAATAATTTATAATTGTTTTAGATAATTTATTTAAAGAAATCTTTCATAATAGTTGTAATTATTTTTTTGAAATTTTTAAATAATAATTCCTTTTGAATGCAAATGGAATTATTTTTACTTCGTTCACTCAATAAATTTGAATTTCCCGCCAATATGATTTTGTCACTGTCCGACAGATGGCAAGAAAATGCATTGCTCATAAACGAGATTGAGTGGAAGGGGTATAAGAAGCAGTGGTTCATGGGAATTATTTCTTGCAATTCTTCATTGCTATTCGTTAATAATTATGAATAATTGTGATTTATAATTTTTCTTTTTGTCAATTTTAATAAAACAAGGGAATTTAACAAAATTAAAATTTAAGAATTAATTTTCGAAAAAAAACTGTTATCATTAAATTTTATTTTCAATTTTATTTAATCATAAATCATTCTCAATATTGTAATAATTTTCAATAGATTAAATGAATGGCAATTTTATCATTATCATTTGCAATGAATACTTAAGGGAAAAAAATGTTACAAGCCATAAATTAATTATGTTTAATGATTGAGATACAAAGAAAAAGAATTGGTGCGGGAATTTTTATGAACTACATAATTTATCAGAGAATCGCCTAAATTGATGGAGGGTCATTCAGGAGACCCATAAAAACCTGGGAGTTTAGTGTCGAACGCTTTAAGAAGTCGCGTGACTTCGTCTCGGCTCTTTAGTAGTGGTTTAACGCGAACCAATTAGTAAAGGTATAAAGCGTATACATAGGTGTTGATGGACGCTTGTTTTGTCGACCACAAAGATTATTTTCTTATAAACACTTAAGCTTTACAACTGCAAATTACAAATCTCGTTTGGTCTACAAAATTATAATTTATAAATAATATCACAATAAAGTCCAATAAAAAAAATTTTTTAATTTAATTATATTAAATTAAATATTTTTTCAAGGAATTAATAATACAAATTAAATGATCATTAGATTACAAATTTAAAAAACTTTTTTGATCTATGGCATGAATAATTTTCCCCTAAATCCGAATATGGGGTCAGATATGAAGAAAGTTGAAAAGTTTTTGAACTATAGTCAAATTTCAATTTTTTGAGCTCTAAAAAAATTGAGTTCATTAAATTGTAATTATCAAAGTCAAAGTCAAAGTCAAAGTCAAAGTCAAAGTCAATTTTAAAGTTAAAATGAAAGTTAAGATCAAAATGAAAGTCAAAGTCAAAGTTAAAGTC
>JUFY01029008.1:48906-117288 GCA_001855655.1 Leptopilina clavipes | reverse complement strand
GTCCCATGTAGGCGTGAAAGCGGAAAACGGAAAGTGTTTAGCCAATAGGAACTTCCGATTCAATGGAAATCATTCTAATAGAGAATTCTTATTGGCTTAACGTTTTCCGCTTTCATGGGACTGGCCCTTAAGGTCTGTCTCCAATAGGATCCTAATAGCTTGCGTTACGAATGCGCTGCGTAGGTTGCTATGGCAACATATATATGCTAAAATCAACGGAATCGGACTTGCTACTTGCCTTTTGCACTTATTGTGGACGCTCCATTAAAGGAACGTTTATAAGACCATGAAATATGTTAACAGGTGTTAATTTTGCAGCAACTTTTAATCTGAAGTCTTCTTCCTTGAATTTTATACGACTATAATAGTTATTTTGAAACCAATATTTACATAAACAATATTTCTTTCGTTATATGCAATCCATTAATAGTTGGAGTTAGTGAATGTTATTTTTCAAGAATAAATTTAATATATGAAACAGTTTATATTGTATGAAATAAGTAATGTATATTTGTATTTCTATTAATTTTTTTTTCTAATAATAAAGATTTTACTATCATTTTCTTTTATTTTAATAACAGAATAGTAAAAATATGTTTGTGATAATTATATTCCTTTCAATTTCAACAATATGGAAAACTGGAGAAGGAAAAATGTTCAAGAATCAAAAAGTAAGTTTCTGATATTATGACTTCTAATTTTGTAATTTATATTTTAATATAAAAATTCATATTGCATATAAGTTATGTGTAAGAAAGTAATATATATTATATCCTTTATTATAATTATTTTTTGACATACAATATAAATTTTTTTCACCATTTTGCAAGGCTAAGTAAACAAAGAAAATTGACGCAAATTATTTACGAAACATTTTAATATCTTATTGATTATCAGTATATTGTATCTGGTTTTTATTTATTTTTGTAATATATATAATTTCAGAATTTGCATCAGCCTGGTGTACTGAATGAAAATCAAATAAACATTCTTGCACAACTATCAAATTTGACTCATATGGATGAAATTTTAGATAATATTTGTATTGAAAGAGTTGTGGGAACAGATAAACATGAAGAAGTTAAAGAAGTAAGTTTAATATGTAGTGTAGTACATAAAAATATGTACATTTTTATAATTATAACATTTTTAATTTACAATGTGCCACAACTCGAAAATGAATTAATTAATTTCTATTTCTCCCATTAAATAAAATAGGTGAAATGTTAATTTTTAAATTCTTATTATTTTTATAGTATATATATAATTCTATGGCAAGTCTTGGGTGGTCAGTAGAACTTGATGAATTTTATGATGATACACCGATATTCGGAAGTCTAAAGTTTAGCAATGTGATTGCAAAACTTAATCCATATGCTACAAGATATTTAACATTAGCTTGTCATTATGATTCAAAATATATGTTAGGAATAAAATTTGTTGGAGCCATAGATAGTGCTATCCCTTGTGCACAATTAATTAATACGGCTAAAGTCATGTACAAGCAGTTAAATGCTGCCAAGAATGTAAGTAAAATAAATTTCATACTTATTATCAATAAGAAAAGTGTGAATATTTACTTACGTAGAATTTTAGGTTGAAATTAATTATAAAGACATTAACTTAATTTTTCTTTAAATCAGCAAGATGTGAGTCTAATGTTTATTTTCTTTGACGGAGAAGAAGCATTTGAAACTTGGGGACCAAAGGATTCAATTTATGGAGCTAGACATTTAGCTAAAAAGTGGAGCGAAACTTCTTGTTTAAAACATATGGGCAATAATATTTCTGAACTCGATAAAATAGTACATATTTTAAATAAATATAATATTTAACAATTTTTTTAAACAAAGAAAAGTAGAGCTGTATGTGAATACGTTTTAGGATCTGCTAGTTTTATTGGATTTAATAGGGGATTCAAATTCTAAATTTCGTAACTATTCTACGAATAAAAAACGATGGTACGAGCTACTGTTATCAGCTGAAGCTTATCTAGCTGACTTGAATTTATTTGAAAACTATTCTTATGGGTACCAAAAGTATTTTGAAGAATACTCTACACCATCTTATATCGAGGATGATCATATCCCATTTCTAAAAAGAAGTAAAATAATTTCTTAAAAAGTACTTTATATATTTATTTTTCTTACGTTAATAATTTTTTCTACTTTAGATGTACCAGTTCTTCACATCATACCATATACCTTCCCAGAAATCTGGCATACTGAGGACGACAAAAGAGAAAATATTGATTTAAAAACAACTGAAAACATCAACAAAATTCTTCGTATATTTATAGCATCATATTTACATATTGATGTTTCATATTGAATATTAACAGAATAAAAAACAGGGTCGCTTTCTAAGTAAATCTCAAATTTAATTTTGAAAGTCGAAAAACAATATCAATCAGGTAAGTTTTAATAAAAAATTATAAAAAATACCGACACAATAAAAAAAAACAAACTTTAGACAATTGTCAAAGTTTACAAAAATGATGTGTGATAAAAAATAAAAAGAGACAATGAATGATAAAGAAGTAAATTCAGAAGGCATGAGTATATCTCTCGCTTTCAATTAAAAAATTCTAAGTAATCAGTAATCAAGTTATTTTCTTGCATCAAGTTCTTATTTCTTTATACCTACGTGTAAATAATAATTTGTATAAAGCAATATTTTTAATTATGTTTAGTATAAATAATATATGTTTACTATACAATGTGAATATAAAAGTTACTTTTTGTAAATTAGTTGATTTCTGCAATTGTAATATTTCACTTGTAATTTGTAAATATAAACTTTACAAAATGTAGAATAAATAATTTTTAATTTTTCACGTTAGGGGATTAAAGTCGCAGTCCGTATTAATGATAGACGTAGATGCACTTATTGTAGAAGATCCTTTATTCTATTGGAATGATTTTCTGTTGAATAACTTCCGAACCCTGTAAATGCCTCGATAATGACGCCATGCGGTGGCATTTTTTCCAAACATTCTCTGGCCTACCCACGCCTATGGTCATTTTCATTATGTCATATGTGTGTCTGTCTGAAATGAATTTTAGTTCACGCTAAGCTTTTTCCATGGTTTTACAGAATTTCGCGACTTGCGAATTTCGCGGGACGTCCGTTAGTTTCAGAGAAAAAAGATTTAAGAGTTGCAGTGACTGTGTAGTTTCGTTTTTCACCAACAATTACGAAACCAAAAGCATCTAACACATTGAAAGAAAGAAAGAAAGAGGTGAACGACGTGTTGTACAGGAGAGGCAGGCGTGTCGAACGTGTTTCAAGCAAACACCGACGACAAAAAAATTGGTTTCATGTGGTTTTCTGTTCACTTTGAAAATGTTTTAATCAAATTTTTATTTCTTCGAAACGCGGATCATAATATATTAAAAGTGTAGAAAAAGAGACATTGTCAAAAAATTTACGTGCAAACTTAAATTCTTTATTTCGGCTGACAGCGGTATACTACAGGATGCTTAAATTTATCAGAGGGAAGGGTCAGCAACCCACAGCAGAACGTCAGAAGCTGCAAAAGGATCTCTTTGGGTTTCGTAAGGTACAACAATGTTAAGAGAAATCATTATGATCTTCTCATCTCTTTTGTTAGTGAAAAACCTTCCACTCCATTTTGTATTGGTTGTACATTAGACGTCAATCTTTTTTAAAGATAACATTATAAATTCTAACCTCTAAATTTGACATTTACTTACACGACTTATATACATAGCGTTTTTTTATTGACTTAAATATGTTATTTCACTAAACCAATTAAATTTATTTTTGAAGATATATAAAAATATTGACATTAGAAAAAGGGTCACAATTTTCAAAACGATTAAATATATGTCAAACAAGCTTAATCAACTCTAATTTGTTTATATTAATTTATTATTATAAGAAAAAAAAAGATTTTTAATTTTTTGCAAGGTACAGACAGAAGGCTAATTTTATTTATATATATTGGTGTAATTTTGTACCTAACGTAATATTTTATAAGTAAAATTTTAACAAGTTTATAGAAAGTTTTCTTTATTTTAAAGGTTCAAAACATCCAGAACTTTGTGCATTCTCTATATGCTTAACCAATGTTACAAGTTAAAACTTACATCCTATAAAATTATAAACGCTTCTTACTATAACCGTATACCGTTAGCTTCTCACAAAACTAGTTTAATTTTATTCTCTGCTCAAGAAGCGTTTCAAGTAATCTCTGCCACAAAAACACCGTTTGCGTGACAAATCCACATTCCTTTTTCTTGGACGAGAGTTTTGTATTTTGTTTTAAAATAACAATATAAGGTCCACTTTGTTTTATATAATAAACAATTAGTTTTTAGTAGCTTAGTAGTTATGGTTAAAACAGAATCATATGCATGATATACATTATAAAATTGAAAGAACTTAATTTAAATTTTATTATCTAAAGTGAATTAAGTGTTAAGAGAAGATAATAAGTAATATTAGTGTTTGGTTTTTTAAGGAGCAACAATAAGACGTTTCTTAATCATATGTATTTCCATTTCATTACACCTACGTTTTACTGACAATGCAATATGTGATGATACGATATATTACTCTTGAAACCTTAGCAAATGATTTAAATCGGATCGTTGAAATATGTCATAACATATACAGAAAAAATGAAAATAAATGACAATTTATTTCACTACTACTTACATATAAAAATCTATCCACCTTTCAAAGTGGTATATTTTATCTTAGAAATTAGAATCATCTTCTAATTTAACTACAAAACCTCAAATTTAGGAGTCAAAAAGAGTCCTAAGATTTTTTAAATTTCAAAATTCTAAGGCAAGTAATAATATATAAATTTTCCAATGTGATTGTAATACTTAAAAATTAAATTGTTATATAATGACATAATGCTGTATTTATTGAACAAGCTGTGTATCTTATCAATAAGCAGTGCAAGCGGCTAATAAAAAAAAATATTATTAATCTACTCTAAAATTTATTCAGAAAGCTGTTTCGTTTCTTCATTCAAATATAAGTATTTTCTTATAATATAACTATAAAGTAAAAGTATGTAACTCATCAAAGTATTAATGCTTTAGAATATTCCTAAAAATCTTATTAATATTTATTTAAAACAAAGTTTTTAATAATTTCTCAAAAACTTTTCAACTTAAATTCAATTCTTATAATCAACAACGATGTGATGACGAGAGTTCCTGATTTAATCGAATAGAATAAGTATGTATACACTTGAAGAGTATGTCAAACTTTCACTACCTCAAATGCAGATCTGGGAAGAATTTATTGTTGATTAAAAGTCTTCTCCCAGATTATTGTTTTATAATTTATACTTGATGGATTTTGAGATATTAAACATTGATATTTTTTTTCTTTGCAATTTAAATAAAAATATTTATCTTATTGTTATTATGGCAGTTATTCCTGGCGAATAAAGCATCAAATCTATAGATAATTTGAATTGTCTCACACTGCTTGAAGAATAAAAATAAAAATTTATTTAATAGCTATTTCCGTTTTTCAGACTCTGGAACATGGTTTTCCCAACAAACCAACTGCTTTTGCTTGGGATTCAAGTCTGCGACTTATGATCATAGGAACAGCATCTGGAGCTATAAAAGTGTATCCTTTTAAATATTTTTTATAATTTCATAATTTTTTCAGCCCTGATTTCTTATATTTGTAAGAATAATATACTTCACGTAGTGCTTGAAATTTTGTAGTGAGACAATATAAGAACTCCACGTACTGAAATATTACTTAAAATTGTACATTATCACCTCCGTATCACTTTTCGTAGTCACACCTTTTAAAGGAACAATTCCGTCTAGCAATTAATTATAAACTTAAGCATTATACATTTTTTTTTTTTAAGTATTTTGAAACTAAAACTTATAACCAATTTCCTTAACAAAATAAATTAATTATAAAACAGCTTTGGTAGGCCAGGTGTAGAATTTTATGGACACCATAAAAACGAGAGTGGAGAAAAAAATGCAGTTACTAAAATTATCGCTGTTCCAAATGAGGTAAGCACATTATCATATCAATGTCAGAAGATATTCTCTATTTTTTTTAAATTTGTAAGTAACAATAACTGAATGGCAATAGAAAGATAAAACAATTTACTCTTTACACCTGCATTCTCACATTCTGCAGTTATAATTATGGATATTATTGTATAATTTCAAATAAATTTGTTTTATCTTACTATTTTAAAAAAATTTATTATAAAGTCGCATATATCCATGCAATCTAATATACAGTAATGTTGAATGGCGCTTACCCTTTTTGATTGCCATTTTTTTATATATACGTTTTCACAGAAACACTTAACAAGCAGATAAGGGAAGGCGTCATTGAAGAAAATTTGAATTAGGACATTCACAGTATATGTATTTAACTTGAATATGCATTTTCTATGTTTCAACTAAAAAAGAAATTCTTTTTATATATAAAAAGTATTACTTTTGATGACAAATTGTAAGTACATACGTACTTACAATTTTTATTTTCCAGTAAATGTCTTTATCAGCGTCTGTTTTAAGAATAGGCTTAATATGATAAGATAATGGAAAAAAGTAATTTTATATTCATTTGTTCTTTTAAATCTTTTAAATTTAATAATTTTTAAGAAAAGAAAAAATATATATATATATACATATATATTTATAGTATTTCATTCTAACTACTACTCTTTAAACATGTTAATATAAAATTTAATAATTTTTCTGCGTTTTTATATGTTATCTATATATTTAAAATGTACCTCGATTATATTTTGCAAATATAAAAAATAATTTTTGAATTTTTAGGGGCGTCTGGTTTCGCTTTGTGATGAGAATTCTCTTCACCTGTGGGAAATTAATAACAATTCTGTTGTGGAAACAACAAGTTTATGTTTGGAAGGTAAATTGAAAAAAATTTCAGCTATTTGCCTGGAATCTTCAAGCGAACATCTTCTTTTGGGAACAGAAGGGGGAAATATCTATTTATTAAAATTAAAGACATTCACAATATCAGAAACAATGATTTACCAAGATGTTGTAATGCAGAAGTAAGTTTATTAAATGTTAAATGCTTATCGTTTAATTATTCCAAATAATTTCATTTAAATTTATTAATTTTGAAACTTAGTGTTCCAGCAGATTACAAAATTAATCCTGGAGCAGTAGAAGCAATTGCAGAACAACCTGATCACCCTGACAATATTTTAATTGGATATAACCGAGGTTTGATGGTTCTTTGGAATAAAGC
The DNA here is from genome assembly GCA_001855655.1 of Leptopilina clavipes. NCBI lineage: Eukaryota > Metazoa > Arthropoda > Insecta > Hymenoptera > Figitidae > Leptopilina > Leptopilina clavipes. The sequence goes on along the minus strand of JUFY01029008.1, from coordinate 110,031 downwards.
AACTCCAGGTGCTCAACAGGTATGTTTAAAGCACATTTCCTTGCATTTCTTTTTATGAACCACCAGTTATAGCCATTGTAAATGAACCACTCATACTCATAACTGACAAATTATTTTAAATATTCTAATCTTTCGTAGAAAAAAATAGCTACACCTGACTCACTCTTAACACTAGTAATATTGTTGTGTCAGCTCATTATAACAATTTTCCCCTATGTACTTTGCGTTACCAACAAAATATGGGGACGGTACATGAAGGGAACTATTGTTTCTAACGATCTGTCTCAACCTAAGTAGAGGAAAGTAAAGTACCTAAATTGACATTTGCTGATGATTTACCCTTAAATAGATCAAAATTGCAAATTTTACCACCTATGGTTTAATAATAATTTACTAAAAGTTTTTCTAAATAAATGCTTCAAATAACTATTTTATTTTATTCTTAAAAGTTATTTCCTTAATGTGTGAATGAATTACATTTTTAAAGCTATCATTAAATCATTTTTTTTTTTATCAAAACTTTTTCATGGGCGATTCAACCGACTTTTCCCTACTTAGACTGAGAAAAACTCTAGCTAAAAGTTAAAACATTAAATTCAATCTAAAGTTACTATTTACATTTAGTTGTCTAATTATTTTTAGACTAAAGTAGTAAAGTTTAAAAACTCAAAATTAAAATATTTTGCATATAAATAAAATAATTGCTTTTGTGTTGTCCGAGAATTTAAAAAAATGGTTGATGGACAATTTACACGAATGTTGAAAAGTTGGTATTTCTTCTTCTGACTGTTGTTGTTGTTGTTGTTGTTTGTGTCTGGTGGTTTTGGCGAACGTGTGTACGCAGCTGATGGGTTTATTTTCGCGTGCACAGACCTTCATCTCAAAAAATCAACTGGAGTGGGTTTATTGGATCACAGAGAACCGATTTGTTTCATCTCACAATGATGGCTCTTATTCCTTTTGGAGTCCAGGAAGTGAAGACGTTATGGAGCCCAAAACTCATTATGGCCCTTTACCTTGTAAATCAATCTCGAAAATAGTCGTTTATTCTACTGTAGAGTAAGTATATTATCACTTGAATTATTATTATTATTATACAATATTAACGTGACGTTTTAATTAATCCATTTTCAATTCAAGTGATGGAGAGATGCTAATATTTTCTGGTGGAATGCCACGAGCAAGTTATGGTGATAGACACACGATAACTGTAATGACAAACAGCAAACAAGTGGCTTTTGATTTCACTTCTAAAGTCATTGATTTTTTTGTTGTATTACCAAAGCAATCCCAAGAAGAAAAAGAAAATAATACAAGTTTAGGGTGTCCCGAAGCTCTTATAGTTCTTGCCGAAGAAGAATTAATTGCAATCGACTTAACACACTCTGAGTGGAAAATGATGGCTTTACCATATTTGGTATCACTTCACGCCAGTGCAGTAAGTTCTTTTTCTTTTGAAAAGTTTTGAATGATTTCCTTAAATTTTGTAAGATTCCTGTAAAAACAATTATTGAAGAATTTACTTGTATACTACTTTTATTTATTTAAATAATTCCAAGCTAAATGAAACACATTTTAGGTCACCTGCTCGCAGCATGTTCCAAATGTTCCAGAAGATTTATGGAATGTAATTGTATCAGCTGGAAATTTACAAACGGAACATCTTTATTCAGAGAAAGTATGGCCGATTGATGGAGGAGTTGTATTATCTAAAAAAATTGACGAGACTGAGCAAACAATGAGAGAGTTATTACTGACAGGTCATGAAGACGGTACAGTACGTTTTTGGGACGCTTCAAATGTTGCCTTAACTCCTTTATACAAATATAATTCATCACTTCTGTTTACTGGAGAACATTTAGATGTATTAGAGCAGGCTCCAGAAGATGATGAAGATGAGTGGCCACGTTTTAGAAAGGTGGGAACTTTTGATCCTTACTCTGATGATCCACGACTAGCTGTGAAGAAAATTCTTCTCTGTCCACTTTCATCGACTCTAGTCATTGCTGGAACAGCAGGTCATGTAATTACGGCACGTATATCACCGGAAGCAGTTAATAAAGAAATTAAAGCAGTCACCATGAATGTGGTAAATGATCGAGATGGGTTTGCCTGGAAAGGTCACGATCACTTGCCACCAAGAACAACTAGTATTTCTTTCGCTGTTGGATTTCAACCCCAAACTCTTCTGCAGTTGTATCCTCCAGCTGCAATAACAGCATTGGCTCTACAAAGCGAATGGGGACTCATCGCGGCTGGCACCGCTCATGGATTAGCTCTGTTTGATTACATAAGAGTAAAAGCTGTTAATGTTAAATGCACACTTAATCCCAATGGTAAACTTAATTCCATTTTGTCGAAAATAATTCCAACATTCTACTTTGAAATAATATCATAACTTAATTCCTCATCTTTTTTAAGATCTCTCTGGTGCAGGAGATACCCCAATTTCTAGAAGAAAATCATTTAAGAAGTCATTAAGAGAATCATTCAGAAGATTGAGGAAAGGTAGATCACAACGTCGTACAAATGCCAGTAGTCCAACTCGAAATACTACTCAAGAAAAAAAGAAAGAAACGTAAGTATTTTATAATAATAAAAATAATAATCCTAATCTTTAAAAAAAGGAAAAAATATTAAAGAATTACTTTTAAACATAAATTTATAGTCATTTTCATCGTAGCTTATTTTGATTTGAAAATTAGGTAATTAATTAATTAATAATAACTATTTTATTTAGTTTATTATATTATTTCATTTCAGGCCTACCATTACGTCTTCCCCAAGTACAGAACTCTCACCAGGAGAAGTTATAAAATCTGTTGAGAGGCAAGTCGAAGCGAGACCTGTCGATGATGCTCTTGGGTCTATGGTTCGATGTCTTTATTTCGCGAAAAGTTATATTATAAGTAGTAAGTATTGTACAACAGTTTTATTCTCTGTTTTTATATTACAAGTAATTTTTACAATGAATTACAAAACTTGTTAATAATAATATTATTATCGCAGTGCAGAATACGACACCTACGCTTTGGGCTGGTACCAATAACGGGACAGTCTATGTTTTCACTTTAGCAATTCCCGCTGGAGCAAGACGTAAAGAAGAAGATGTCAATTGTACTTTGGGTAAAGAAATTCAACTGAAACACCGAGCTCCTGTAATTGCAATTACTATTCTCGATGGGTCCAGTATTCCATTGCCAGAGTCTTTTGAAGTTGAAAAAGGAGTTAGTTCAGGACCAGACATGAGTTCTTCACATAGAGTTGTCATTGCTAGTGAAGAACAATTTAAGATTTTTAATCTTCCATCTTTAAAACCTTTTTGCAAATATAAATTAACAGCCCATGAAGGTTCAAGAGTTAGAAAAACAGGATTTGCTAAATTTTCTTGTTCAGTAGAACCTTCAGGTCTCCATGAAGAAACATGTCTTCTGTGTCTTACTAATTTAGGAGAATGTCTAGTGCTCAGTGTTCCAGAATTAAGAAGACAAGTTAATACGGCAGCTATTAAAAGAGAAGATATCAAGTAAGTTATGTTAAATTTTTTAGAGATTGTTTGTATTCTTTTTCTTTTTATTTAAAAAATGTCTTTAATTTCTTTTTTATACTTTCAGTGGAATTTCCTCTTTGTCATTTACAAGGTCAGCTGAAGCTCTCTATCTACATTCAAGTTCTGAACTTCAGCGTATTTCTTTAACACCTTCAAAGGGAGTAAGAGCGCATTGTGCGTTAAGTTTACCTCTGAATGCAAGGTCAATGTCGACGGAAACAAAGGAAGAGAGTATGGAGCAAACAAGTACAGAAGATGGTACGGAATATGAAGTTCAAGATAATCAGTCGGAGTCTGCTGTAAAAAATATTACAGAGAATGGAATAATTGGGTCAAGTAAGTAAATTCAATGTAAATAACGATAATTAAAACAATCTCCTATCACTCAGTTTTTATGTAACACTCATCTTTCATCTTTAAATAATTACTTACTTCAGATGAGTGTTTTTAAAATGCATCTATCATTAAACCGCGAAATCACTTAGCAAACAATATCTATAAATATTTTTAAATGTGCTTTGCTATTTTATAATGAATCCTTGTATACAAATTTTTGTCTAATTGCTTAAATTGTTTTTATTTGCTTTTTAAAAGTCGAAGTCTTTGAAAGCAATTAAATATTTAAGAGTTAGTTTCGAATTTCAACACATTAATTTTAGCTGGTGGGGAAGATTCTCCTAAGGAGCCTTCACTAAAGCCAGCTGCTAGCACTACGGACATTAATGGAGATGATGATCGTCAAGATCAAAATTCAGTCGGGGATATTACTATTGACAGCGTTAAGGATCATTTGCTGTAAGTTATTTAAGAAATATTTTCAATTTACTTTCTTGGTTTTCGTCAATATTTTTAGCTCATTTTTGTGTTCATTTCTTTCTTTTTAGTAATAGTTCACTTTTTAAAAATGCAACATCATCAGAGGATCTGCACAGCAGATTAGCAGGGCTTAAAATGGACGTAACTTCTAGAACTTCCGAAACAGCAACTCAAAATCAAACAATTGTTGTGAAAACAACAACTGTCGTATCACAATCTACTACTAATGGAACAACTAACGGAGAGGTTGAAACCATACAAGCCAGTGAAGGATCACAAATTAATAGTAAGATTGATAAATTTACATAATATTTAAGCATAGTTTAAAGAATGTCTAAAGTTTTTATATTAAACGAAAAAATCAGAGATCAGTAAGTTTAATACACACTAAAGCCACATAACAATAAAATAGACCATTAAATTATAGATTTGTATTACATTACATATTGTAGTACATAAGTCTTTAAGTGTATAATACGTAAATGCTGGTAAATAGACTAGAAAAGTTTTTAATTGAGATAATTTACTTTTAAAAATGTTTATTATTGTTATTATTATTATTATTATTATATATACTTCCTAGGTACTACAGTAGAAAGAGAAATTAGTAGTGGAATTGAAACAACAATGACGCACGCCACCATCACTCTACCTCCCAATGTTGAGGTCAGCATTTGGCTCTGATTAAACTTGCTAAATTTAGGGGGAAAAGACTTAATTTCAGCTATTTAAAACATTAACAAAACTAACAAAGGCTCAGCATGTTATTTCTGTCACTATTAACAAAATTATCTAATCTATTTCTTTACTAACAAATTTCTTCCTTACAAATGTAGGCTAAAAATGCTTTTTCATAAAAATTGCATTATAAAAGCAATCATTTTACCATGTATACATCATTAATTCATTCATTCATTGGAATGCTTAACCATTTTTAATTATTTAAAGTTTATATGGAATTATGTTTTAATCAACAATTTAATCCAGTTTGTAAAATGTGTCTATACTGGTGAATACTTTTTGATATTAAATATCTTTTTCAATTTTTATTACAGCTTAGTGCTGCAGAACTGGCAAAGTTAGAAGTGACCACAACCACAGTTACTACTGAAAAATCAAAGGCTCCTCTTGCAAGACCAGAAGAAGTTAATTCTTAGATATTTTATCAGAAAAAGGTTTAATGTCTGTTCGATATTTTCATTAATTGGTGAAAAGAACTTAAGTGCCTTTACATAACAAAAGTGTACAGTGACGTTGTTGTTCCTGTAGATCATTTTTAAAAATTAAACTTTATGTCACATTACTAACAATCTTAGCATGGAGGTACAGAATTTTACGATATCAAAAACTTTAAATTCAATAACTTCAGTGGCAAGTTATGAGTATTAAATTTTTGACTTTTCCTATTATATTTTTTATAAAGTTTGTTCACTGTACACAAAATTTTGTGGTAAATGAGCGAGCGTATTAACAATATTTTACATTCACCAGTGTATTCAAAATAACAATAATCGCATTTGATTAAGTAGGATAAAAATTTTGAAAAAGCAATTTTCAAAATTTTACCGTGATGACTGCAAAACCAGGATTTTACCAAGATAAGATTTTATTTTAAGTACATAGGAAGTATTTTAAATTTACACATTAAAACAGTTTTTGAAAAATCGATGTGATTTTGAAATTTGTATTAAAAATCGCGATTTTGTGCAATAACATTGTATTATTCCGGTTATAATTGTTCATATATAATTGTTTCTTGACCCTGGTAGCATTTAATTTTAAGAAATATTTTATTGCCTTTTTGTTAAATTTTTAACAAACAAGATACGCGTATTATTGGAAAGAAAATTCATTTGTTTAATTTACTGACAATTTTTATAATGTAGGTATGAAAATGCATATTATTTTTAAACTTGGATGCAAAATAATCGTACTTATAAAAAGAAATATCATAGTTTTGCAAAATTTTTTGGATCATTTTACATAATATATAACATTATAAGATAATGTTGAATCAGAAAGAGAGACTAACTGTAAAAATTTTACTCTTAGGTGTACAGAAGTAAATTGCACTTAAAAAATATAAACAGCCATATCAGTCTAAAATTAGATATGAGAAATGAGAATTGTTTTATCCAATTCTGGACTTATTCCATTACAGTATTCAGGTTGCCTTACCTTTTCTCTAAATGAAATACAGAGAAACTTGATATATTTTGGACTACAAAAAAAAATATTTTTTATATGCATATGTTTCATTTTTTTGTTTTACAGGAGTCAATTACTCAATACTAATCATAATCGTCATAATGTATTGTAAAACGTTTTGAAACTACTAACGGCTGATATGCTATGTTGTATTTTAATTCAGAAATTTAAAATAAAATGAGAAAGTATTTATTAATGCTTAAAAAATAGAATAAAACAAAACAATATATACTATTTGTTGAAGCTTTTTTCCATGAATCGAATTAAGTAAATATATACTTTCTCTTTATATAAATTCGAAACAGAAATATTGCATATTTTTGAAATTTAAGAAACGTTAATTGACTGTTTCAATTCGTTAGAAAAATTAAGTTGGTGCGTAAACATGTTTTTAATCTTATATAAGGTCGTTTAGATAATTTATTTGTTAAGTTGGTGGAGGACATTTTTGTATGTACCTATTATAGTTTTTCCATTTATACATTAATAATGTCAATCTGAGGAATTTTTGCATCTCTGATCTCAAGATTGGCATTCAAGAAACTTTCAATTCATTCCAGTTAACAGGATAATTTTTAAAAAATATTTATTTTATAATCATATTAGCAATTTATATTCTTGTTTATATTTTTTCTGTCAATTTTATATTTGAATTAAAGTGCACTTTGTGATGGAAAACGAATTAGGATAATGAAGAAATTAATAATTTTTTTCTTTATAAATCGAAAACATACATTTGAATATAAATTGATTCAGTAAGATTTGATTTCTAGTTTTTCCTTTTAACTTTTTGAATGTACAACGAAAAGTGAAATATTTTATAAAATATTACATAAAAATTTTTTAAGCGTATGTCGTCTAACTTGAATAAGAAAAAATAATAAAAAGTCTGCTTTTTGCGTGCGTGTATGTGTGTGTGTATTAAAAAAACAATTTAACGAACACAATTGGACCACAAAAAACTAAACATAGTTAAAAATTACATGTATGAAAAAACTTTTTATATTTATTTATATTTTCTTTACAAAAATTTCTGTCAGTTTAAAAATTGTATGACTGAGAATAATTTTAATTTTTTACTGGTTACATCATAGAGAGAGAGACATACTTTTGTTATCATAAAAATATTCTAATTTATTACTTTCAATACAAGTAAAGTATTTTTACTTTACTGTTATTATTATAAACAACTGTTTCGCTGATACAATTTTCAAACAAAATTCGATTTTTCTATACATATATATGTATACACTGCCTTAATATATGTTTTACAATTGTAACAACACTTTATACTAAATTAAACTACTATATATTTCTGAATTATGTAGATTCTTATTTCTTATTCGTTATAAAAATGTTCATTTCAAAGTGATTCGAATAATATTATCAGTTAAAATATTTTGAAACATATGGCGCCCTGGAAAGAAGTAAGACAAGGGTAGAAAAGTACGGGTATTCTATAAGGTTGTGTCTACAATAGGCTCTTTTTATGTTCTCACGTCGAACATAACATAAAAATACAAAGAAATATATGAGGCTATGTCCAAAATAGGCTATTTTTATGTCTTTACGTCGAACATAACATAAAAAATACAATGGATTTCATAGATTTCTTTGTTTTTTTATGTTGTTTGACGTATGGACATAAAAAGAGCCCATTGTGGACACAGCCTAAAGGCCAACGCACAATAGCTTTACGAACGTAAACCCATGCTTTTTCTTAATGGAGCAAATACAGTTTTTTCTTTCTACCTTCTCAACCCTGTTTTGAAGTAAGGCTGTGTTTACATACTTGCGTTTTTACACTCATTGCTCAACGAAAAACGCATCAGCGCATGCATGGAAACAAAGCCTAAATTTCTCAAAAGATTCACATTTCGGGCGTTCTAATGTAGTTGAACTGTGTAATTTTCTACATTTCTATCCTTGCTTGTTTTACACTTTCGTCGACATGGGTAAGAAAAGAACCAGGCTTTCAATTATTCGCGATCTCTCTCGACTCACGCCTGGCAGTGGTAGAAGGCATTCCAGTTATATATAGTTCAATGTTCACCACCCTTTTTCTTTTATAATGAAAAGTTGACCTAACTGCTATATACAATTTAGCACTGTGATTCAAGAAAGAGAGCGAGAGAGAGAGAGAGAGAGAGAGAGAGAGAGCGAGTGCGAGAAATCAAGAAATAGACCTTTCGTGTCGACTGTCGGAAAAAGTTTTACTACGCTTGCTCTGAAGTAATCGCGAGTGTTATGCTGCGACTGATCTATAGAAACTAGGTATGTGTCAATCCTCATCTTGACGGAAATAAATAAGCAATGCCTTTGAATCAGGGTCTTCGTTTATTCCTTTGACGTTTCGAGACGCGTGGTGTGCGAGGTTCTGTTTTCAAGACATATCGAGGGTGTCGGCCATCGTGAGTGACCTGACAAGTTTTTATTGTTCTGTTTTTGAACAATATGTAAAGCAATAGATAATTGAGTATGGCATAATCAACAATACGGCCTTCTCTTTATCAATATTTTTGTTCACTCCCAAATAAAATCTTCCCATAAAAAATCTTTTCGACCAACTTTCCCCTTATCGTCAAAGTGCAAGTACAACAACGCCAGCGCCATCGTCATTAGCTATACTCCTAGACTCCAAAACCAAGAAGAAAATGTTAAATCTGTAGTTGGTAGCGCGATCAAATATGGAAGATCAGGTCCTACTGCAGATTTTTTAAAAATTATACGACAGGCTGAACGTGACTGAAAGAGACGAAGATACTAATATTTCATTATCAATACAATTGCTGAGATGGAGCTTCGCGTGGGCAACAAGTACCGGTTAGGACGAAAAATCGGGAGCGGTTCCTTCGGAGACATATATTTAGGTAAAATGAACTTAAATATGTATTGTGAATATAGTATACGTGCTTTAAATCAAAACCACATCTGTCATATTCTGTTTTAGAAAATAGTTTTTGTACTGAATACAAAGAGTTTGATTTTTCGTCTTTATTTCTCTTTTAAACTGCCAAGTTTTCTTTTTTTTTTTTTTTGAAATATTTTAATTTTTATTATTTTGTTTTTTCTATACAATGAACCTAATTGTTTTTAATATAATTTTGCCTTTCAATTAAAAATGTTTTCTCTATATTAGATATATATAACTTGAATTTTTAAATATCCTTGAAAATATCTTATTTTTCTTAAAGTTTCTTACTTATTGATAAAACAATTATTTTTAATTAGAAATTGTTTATATAAAATATTTTAACTTTTTTCTCTCTATTTACCTTTTTATACTTGGAATTTATTTTTCATAAAAGATATATTAATTAGCACTGATAGTGTTCTGCTTCAAAATTAATTAATATTCAATAATTTCTATTAAAATAGGCACCAATATTTCTACTGGCGAAGAAGTTGCCATAAAGTTGGAATGTATTAAAACACGGCACCCTCAACTTCATATAGAATCTAAATTTTATCAAATGATGCAGGGTGGTGGTAAGTAAACATTTAAATGTATATATATATATATATTTATTTATGTATTTATTTTTTATCTAATTGTAGTTGGAATACCAACGATAAAATGGTGCGGATCCGAAGGTGATTATAATGTTATGGTCATGGAATTACTCGGACCATCCCTCGAAGATCTTTTTAATTTTTGTTCTAGAAGATTTACATTAAAAACTGTTCTCCTTCTTGCTGATCAGTTGGTAAGTATTTTTTTCTTTCTTTAGCCGAACTTATTGTTCTATAACTTGTATATATAAATATCATAAACATTTCGTTATAAAGAAAAATAATTATGTATTAAAGAGACTTATTTAAAGTTAAATTGTTATTGTTGTGTAATGAATGTAGGAAAGTTTCAGGTAAAAAGTTATAGAGATTACCTTTTCCTTTTTCTCTTATTAATAATTGTACCTATGACTTATAAACAGTGGTTACAATTATAATTCACGGTCCAGTAAATTTCTCATCCCTCTTTTGATTTAACTGCGACAATTATCAGAAGCAACGACCTCGAAAGATGTGTCACAGACCGTATCTCATGTTTATCTGACCATAGCCAATATATAAAAATTTGTACACAAAGACTATTGGTATTTTATCGATTTAAATTAAAGTAATATGATGTGTTTTTTTCAATCAGATAAGCAGAACGGACTATATTCACAGTCGTAACTTCATTCATCGGGATATCAAACCCGACAATTTTCTTATGGGACTAGGAAAGAAAGGAAATCTTGTATACATCATAGACTTTGGACTGGCGAAAAAGTATCGGGATGGACGAAATAATAAGCATATACCATATCGGGAAAACAAAAACCTTACTGGCACAGCAAGGTAATTATTCTTAATTTAAAAATGGTTAATTCCGTAAATATTCAGTTTAAGATAAATAAAAAATTATGTATGTCTTTCAGATACGCTAGTGTAAATACGCATTTAGGAATCGAACAATCCCGTAGAGATGATCTTGAATCATTAGGCTATGTTCTTATGTACTTTAACAGAGGAAGTTTGCCCTGGCAGGGGTTAAAAGCTGCTACTAAAAGACAAAAGTATGAGCGAATTTCGGAAAAGAAAATGTCAACTCCCATTGAAGATTTGTGCAAAGGTTATCCGGGTAATTTTCTTTTGATATAAATGTATTACTTAGGTAATGTAAAAAGAATATTTCTTTATAATAATTATAATAAAATATTTCCGTGTTTTCAGCTGAATTTACAACGTATCTAAGATACTGCAGACAATTACGTTTTGAAGAAAAGCCAGACTACTCATATCTTCGGCACCTCTTTCGAACTTTATTTCATAGTCAGGGCTTCACGTATGATTACGTATTTGACTGGAATATGTTAAAATTTGGCAGTGCGAGGCAGCCATCTTTGCCTGCGGCGCAACAAGCACCAACGCATTCGCAGCCAACCAATGCCCCTCTCCCTTCCGGGACCAATAACGACCAAGAACATAGAGCAAGGTATAATAATTTTAAATTTAATAAAAAATAATTGTTTTAATTAGAAATGATTAATTTGAATGTTACGATATTTTATTAAAATTGTATATCATATTACCAACTTTCTTGCAAAAGCTTAGAAATGACAGTGGTAGTACTATAATTCTAGACCTTATACGCGACAAGGACTGGCGAATGCTTCTGGAGCAGCAGTGAGTTCAACAATGGTATATGCTGGTATTCCTGAGCGAAAGACAAAACTGCAACACACTCCTGATATCCGTGGTGACCAGGACAATCAGGACAACCCAGGTAAAAAGCAAGCATACTACCCCAAATTCTTTGTGAATGAACAGCAATCGGATCACAAAGTGCACCAATCACAGGAAAGTGCAACCTGTGAGACGTCGAAATTCAATCTCGATCAATTTAGTTCCTTTAAATCCTCACCCGATAAAGCCAACCCCGCAAATTGTCTAGGCATATCGTGTCTCAGTTTGGAGCATCACAAAATCAGTCGAAAGCACACCAACTACAGTTCTAAAAAATCTCGCGAGCATTGTTTTCTTTCTTCTTCTTCTTCTTCTTCTCCTTCTCCTTCTTCTTCACATCACTTTACTCGTAAAACAAGTACAAATCAAGATAAACAGAATTACTCTTTACAGGGGTATAAAATTGAAAATAATGTGAATCGAGATATTAATAATAAAGAAGAAAGTGGGAAGAAAGGATTGAATACTTTAAAAAAAGACAAGCATTATCCACAAATTATTGAAGGGGAAATAAATAATGGGAAAAAATCTTTTAGAAAAAAGAAGACTTTCAAGAGTTTAGATTCTTTTGATGAAAGTGTTGTACCGTTAGGTGTGGATGCCAAGAGCTTGTGTTTTTTTCCAGATGACGCTCCTGAATTACTCCGTGAAAATCGACATATTTTAAATTGTACAACGTCAAAAAAAGACTTGCACGACTCTTTGACGACTAAGATTTCCAAACCAGGTTTATTTCAAAGAATAAGTCGTAATTTGAATTTTTTTTCAAAAGATATTGACTCAAATCAACAACACTCTAAGAGGGAAAACAAGCAGTCAAGTGCAAATGCACCATTGACAGCCACAGAAAGATGCGAATATTACTGCTCACAAGTCTATCCCAAGGATCAGGTTTTTTTAGACGAATATCCCATTCTATGGAATGGACACGAGCTAAATATAATTTACCAAAAGACAATAAACGAGAAAATGAACAAATTCAACAACTGGAATCAGAACGTAAAGAATCAAAATGTGAAAAATATGAGCACTATGATCAAAAGAGAAAAAACGAACGATTGTCAGTTAGACGAAGAAAGTCTGAGGAAAACGTTTTGGAAGATGTTCCAAGAGAGATCCGAGAACGAGAACAAGTCATACATGAGCTACAGCGTCGACTGCAGCGACAAAGGTGGTCTAACTCACGAAACGACGAGTGGAAACAAAGACAGTCTCGAGATCGGTTACTCAATAAGTCAATTGGGGAGATATTGCCTTCAGAATTCAAACAATGCGGAAAATATACGCTGCCTAGGGTGGATCACAAAAGTGGACTTGGACGCTTTGAGCCAAGGAACAAATTCTAGTGATTCTTTCGGACACGCGAAACCTCAAGGAAAACTTGATATTATTAAAGGAATTTTCTTGGATATCTTTGTCTGTATATGTTTTTAAGAAATCTTTAAAAAAATTAGTGATGCTCCACTGAGGTTTTGATTTGATTTCAGTAAACTTTGTAAAGAAATAATTAATAGGTTTTTTATTATTATTATTTGTATTTAAAACAACTGCGCATAAATGCTCTATATTTTATAGTTTTTGATCTACGGTTAATTTATGCACTATTTGCGTCATCATAATTAGATGTTTGTATTCAGCTTTTTGATTTTAACAAGCTTCTGGCTTCATATACCTTTTTTTTCATTGATATTTTTTGAAGATGATAATATTTTGATTGACAATTTGACTTTCATATATACTTGAATTTTGTACAAATAATATTATTTTTCCATTAATAATTAAAATTCATTTCGCACCATTTAAGAATCTTTGATAGTATATTTTTTCTTCGTTAATTACTTTTCTGTAAATGATGAAGGATTATTAATTGAAATGCTGTCTGTACAAAAATAATACGCTTGAGTGTGATATTTTTGAACCACCTTGCAACCAGTCCCTCAATTAATATTTTTATTTATTATTGAACGAAAAGATGATATTTTTAAAAAAGAATTTGAAAAGAAATTCGAATAAGTTTAATGTCCTTTATTTCCATTAATTATAAATGATTAAAAAAAAAAACTTAATATCTGAATATCCATAGCCCGTTAATAATTATAATTTTTATGAGCATTATTCTTATTGCTATTTAATAATCTATAGTTTATAATTTTTTTTAATTTGTTTTTGTAGGTATTTAGAAAATGTACAATTCGAGTGATTTTTAAAAATTGAAGAGTCAAATATGAATGAAATAATAATTATTATAAAAAATTATTTTTTTCTATTAAACCTTTCTTTAAAATCATATTTAAAAAAATTGTCCGCGAGAAAATTGTAAATGATTTTTAATAGTTTTCAATAGGATTTTGCAATTGATCTCTTAATAGATAGTTAGATACACACTTTGGTTAGTTAAAAATACTGTTTTCTTTGTATTCCATTTTACTTTCTTCTTTCTATCTTTTTTTCTATTAATTTCTTTTCAACAAAGTTTTTATTGTAATGATTCAGCTTGTTTGCACAATGATGAAGAGAACATAAAAATAAATGTTTTTCCATTCAAGGATTGGCTTTCTTTTATTTCTGTGTAATACCACTCTTGACTAGTTTACATCCATATCAAAATATCTTCAACACTTGGCTTGAATGGAAAAACCAGGAAGCTTTCAACATTTTCGAATGTTTATTAATATAAATAATGAAAATGCTGAAAAACCTTCTCTACGAGTTTCTATGAGTGGATTTTTATTTTGATATCAATAAAAAGCTGCTTTTTTAAAAGATGAAGGATAAGGAATGGTGGGTATGATGCCTAAAGTATATTTATTATTTTTCAGAGGCTTGAAAAATGACAAAATTTAAGAAATTGAAATAAAATCATTCAATGATATAAAAAATTTTATTGGATGATTGATATTTTTAACGTGAAATTGTTTAATATTGACCTGAAGTTTAATTTAAAAAATTACCAACTTCAAAATTAATTATTTTCAACTTAGAACAAGTTAATCAGCTCCAGATAAATGTATTTAAATGGGTTTTTCATGATTTCTTTCAGCAGCAGGAACTGGTGGCCAAGAGCGAAGGTTCAGTAGGAGATTACATTGTAGTAATACAACAGCGGTTGAAAAACCTCCTAGATCCAAGTGAGTTTCTATCATTAAACAATATGTCATTGTAAATTAAAACCCTACCATAGTTTTCAAATTTGTGATTTATGGAGGACTATAAAAAGTCTTTAAAAACTATGCTAGAAATTTGTTCATCACTTGAGTTTTTTTAAAAACTGATTTAGAGGGCTGACGATAATTGGTACTTTATCCGATTTAATATGTATCATTATATTAAAGAAAGAATTCTTCTTATCGATAATGCATCATTAAATGAACCATTTTTGTGTTTTAACAATATTTTAGTTGAGATAAAAAAGAGACTGAAATAAAAATACCAACATAAGAAATATATTGCATAATCATTTATGTATACATATGAAAACGAACCTAATTACAATCATCACATCTTATCCCCATTTCATTATTCTAAATTCTTTTTGTACTTGGGTTTGTAAAAAGTGAAGAAAAGCATTTCTGAACATTGTTTAAAAGTTTAATTGCTTAAGAACGTAAAAATTTAGTAAAATTTTTTACTTTGCGTTTAAATATTTTTAGAGTCAAAAACATTCCTTTGAGATTTTTTCAAAAACAAAATACCTATTGAATTATTTTTTCATTGTTTATAATCTAACATTTGTATGCACTTTACAAGGTGCTTCAAACAAAATACTGTTGATAACTTTTTAATTTAATTTTCAGGTAAACGGAATTCTAACAAAGTAGACAAACAAAAAAAGAGAAAAAGATGAGTAGACATTTTATTATTGCGGTGCTCGTGTGTTCTTGTGTCATGGTAGAGCTTTACGAGCATTCCCTGGATCTACACTCTTTTTTAAGATTGTAAATCTTTGCACACTGTGAATGAGTCGAAGAAACGAACAAATAAAAGGTTTTCGCCTCTATTATTTCATTCAAAATTAGAAGCAAATTGCTCAACCTTTGCGGGTTGATTAGTATAAATTTAACAATATCATACTGGCGAAATTTCTCAAGTACTCAATCCAAGGTAAACTACCTTACAAAACTATTTTTATTTTTATTGTATAAAACCGTTTTTTGTGAGTTTTAGTTACCGATACTTAAGACTGTTTAAAAGAAGTACGGTTATTGTTACATAAATTCTGATGATGATGATTACGACGACAATGACGATCATAATGATGATGACGATCATGATGATGATGATGATGATGATGATAATGATGATGATGATGAGGATGGTGATGTTAGTGATGATGAGAATAATGATGATTATGATGATATAGATGATGAGAATAATAATGATGATGATATAGATGATGAGGATGATGATGATGATAAGAATAAGAATAACAATACTGATAATAATAACTATTAAAATTTTATAATAATAATAATAATAATAGTAATAATAATAGTAATAATAATAATAATAATAAACAATAATACTTTTATACATTAAATTTGCATTAAACAAATACATTTTAAAATTTTAACTTTTAAAACATTAGACTTTTGAGGAAATTTTTAAGCCTACGAAATTTATATTAAAGAAAAAAATTTTTTTTTATATGAAATGAAAGTCGAGAGATGCTAAATGATTTTGGCAATTTACATTTGTTACATATGTACTTTGATTTGAAAAATCAGTAGTTTTAATATTTAAAAGTACATGTAACAGTTAAAAATTGAACATTTGACAAGTGTCTAAAAAATAATAAGATTCTAAATGTCTTGGATTGGTAAAGTCATTCTTTAGTATATTCGTCGGATAAACATTTTAAATAATAAAAAAGGGGGAAATGCTATCTGTAGATTTTTAAATGAAAGTTGAATTGATGTGTTTTAAACGGACAGCAGTGAGTTAATCTATCGATTGTGTGTATTTGTTTTGGAAGCGTCAATGCGACGACAGAGGATCCATCCACCCTGATTGATGGCCGAAAACGTCCTATTCTTTTTATCAACAAATAAGTGTCAGGGTCGAAAATAAACATTGGAAGATTCTTAAAAAGTTTCTATATAAGTGTAATTGATTTGAACGTTTAACGAAAGAAAATTGCAATTAAATACATAAATATCTTAGCACATGTAATAGCTAAGTAGATAGATATAGTTAGATAGGTAGGTAGGTCTTTCTCTTCTTTTTTATACAATGCTTCAGCCCATGAGACAAAAGGATTGTTGTGTGTAATGGATTCGTTAATTATGTTAGATACAAGTTTGTATATTGTTTATTACAAAAAGCGCATAATTTTCATTTGTATGGTGGAAATTTCTTCGAATATAATTCTGATTAATTTTTTCAAGAGTTTTTCATGTCTTCATTTTTATTTTCTAAAAACAAATTTTTTTAGTGATAAAGTTAATTAATAAATGTAAGATATTTTCCTTTGGAAAATAATTACGAAAAATGGTTTATAAAATTATTTGTATAGATACGTATGTGATGAAAGGAGAAAAAACAATTAGAACTATTCTCTACGTGTGTGTAATATCATGTCGTATTGAACCAATCTTCGATCTCTGTGCAATTGTTATTTTTAAAATTATTCATGATTGAAAATAGGGAAATGATCGTCGAATCGCACCAATCATTTGTATATTAAAAATATTAATATTGGATTTCATTAAGATTGGCATTTTTATCCTAGAAAATACCAATTTCTCATTTCATTCTTCTTTCAATTAAATCAAGTTTCAATTAGAATTGATTCCTGTCTTTTTAAACGATTTTTATCATGAAATAAAAAGTAAAAGTTAACTCATGTCAAAACATCGAGACACTGCCAGCACGCGGCACGATGTCCATTTTTTTCTTCGTGTCACGTGTACCTCATTCCAAATGTTGCATAATGATTTACTTTTGTAAAAATGATTTTTGCTTGCAGTACATATTATATTCTTTTTAAATTTAGAAACTGATTGTGAAAAGACATGGAAGAAATTTCAATCTTGTCACTTTGTTAAATGAAGAATGAATTTTCCTAAAGATTGGTATTCATAATTATGTGAGAAATGTTAAAGCTTTGAAAAAATAACAATTTTTAAAAGCATTATTCGTCTGTAAACTTTACGAATTATTAAATAGATTTTTTAAGAAAAAAACAAACAAAATTTTAAAAGCTCTTTAACCCTAATGTAAATTATGTATTCTGGCACCTTTCTAATTCTCTTGTAACATAAATTATGAGATTTCAAATGAAAAGCAAAGTCATAAATGTATGAAATATTTGTGCATACTGATTTCGAGGACAATATATATATATATTTATTTGTTCGCAAAATCAGATAAATCACATAAAAAAATTTAATTATATTTAAAACCACAATCTGACAAAGTTACAAGGAACATTTCAGTTCAGAAAGGCCTTAAATAATAATTCCTACATCATAAGACAAAATGTCAAACAGAAATGCCTAATGATTAATGTAATATGACGATAATTTTGAGAATATTGAAAAATGCGTACCTATAGGCGTAAGGAACGAATCGAAAAAAGATCCAAATGTAAGAAACTATGAGGTTTAGCTTAAATGTATATGTATATACAATTGTTCTAATCACATGTGTACGGCGTCAAAAGTTGTATATGTGGAGAGGGCAATCGATAGTGGAAAAGAAGCGAAAGAGGAAGAAACTTAAAACAATTTTCAACACAGTACAATTTACAAATAATATAAACAATTCTTATTAAACTTTCTCTGAATATTAATGAGTTTTAAAAATTAATTTTCAATATGTGTATGATTTCTTTCTCTTTGAATGCGAACAACCCATTTATTGAAAACGGAATTATGGAAGATTGGTACTGACAAAAAATATAATTTTTTTTAGTTTCTTTCTTAAGCACGGCACGACAACTTCAGTACCCCATCATATCCAATTCCGTAAAGTCTAGTAAAAAAATAAATAAATAAATAAATAAAGAGAGCGACGAATTTTTGAAATGAAAGTAGTTCAATTTATTTTAAAAACATTAGTTTTTAAAACTTTTAAGTTGCAAATTATTCTCAAAACATGAATATGGTTTATTAATAGAATTATTATTTATGTCGATAAAAATCCTCCATCAACTGGTAAAGCAATCCCATTTATCATTGAACTATGATCACTCAATAAAAAGATAACAGCATCCACAACTTCATCAACTTCTGCAAATAAATATAAGAGTCCAAATATTATTAAGAAACTACTATTCAATTTAAAATCATATATATTTATTTTTACCTATAATATGAATAATTATAATTGTTATGTAATTTGATTATGTACCTGCAAAACGACCAAGAGGAATTTTACGTAACATTTCCTGGGCTTTTTCAGGATTACTCCAGCCAAGTCGACCCATTTCTGTTAAAACTACAGTCGGATTTACAGAATTTACTCGAATATTATGAGGTCCAAGTTCAAGAGCCATATTTCTAATATTATTGATTAACATTTTATTAATGTTCACATTATATTAAATTATTCGTGAAACATTAAAATAATTGAAAGACAATCATTAGAGAATAATAAATTACTGTCATGTAAACATGTCCTTTTTTGTCCTACCTGGTTAACATTTGTAAAGCTCCTTTGGAGGCACAATAAACAGAATGATCTTGAAGGGCAGCTTCACTTGCCTGAGAAGACAAATTTACTATGCTTCCCGATATTTTTCTTTGAATCAAATCTTTCGCCACTATTTGGGAGACATTAATTACTGCCTTCACATTTACATCAAAAGTGAGATCAAAGTCTTTAGAAGTCGCTTCAAGAAAAGGTTTCAACAATGCTATACCAGCATTGTTAACCAATAAGTCTATTGGTAAAGCATTTTGCACCATTTTTTTGGTTGAATCCCAATCTTTCAAATCAACGCATATTGTTTCAATGTTTGGATTTTGCACTTTCAAATTATCTAGGTGTTGTTGAGTTTTCGATAAAGCAATAACCGTTGCTTTGCATTTTGAAAGCCGCAGACTCAAATCTTTGCCTATTCCTGAAAATTGTTTAAACTAATTTTTATTCAAATTTTATTTAAAAAAATGCAATTACAAAAGGTTTTCATCAGATGAAATTACAGAAAAACTTTATTATACATTATTATATAATTATACACAGGATTATATTTAAATCTATATATAAACTATATAATTATGGAGAAAAGGAGTTTTTATTCAGGAACGTGAAAAAGAAAATAATAAATAAGTTTTTTGAACATACCTTGGCCAGCGCCAGTGACGAGAATGCGTTTTCCTTCAAAATTGATGTTCATTGCAGAACTGTTGTTAATGTTATATTTTTTTACTGACAGCTTTGTTTTTCTTTCTATACTATTAGGAGTTTTATAAATTAAAGAATATAATTATTACATTTCTATTATTTATTTATGTTAAAAATTAAATTATATGAAAGCGTTAAATTAAATATATATTTATTATTATACTTCAATAATTGAAGTAAGTATATAATTATTATAATTTAAGAATAAAATTTAATTTTCTGTTATAATTAATATTCCAATCAAGTATTATTATTAAACTGACTTATCTTAATTAAAAAAGTTGATGTAAATGCATATAGTTTCATACAATTATACGCAAGCGCAATAGTCGCTTGCCGACATTTTAGTTCATACTATCTATATGACAGTTCTCATATGATATGGTTGATGAAATAAATAAATAAATAAAAATGTGATAAAATTAAAGACTGATAGGCGAATGAAATATACTTTACTGAAATTAAATTAATATTATAAATGTATTTGAAAAAAGGTCAATTAATTTGCTCATTTTAACACTGAAATGAAATTTTTATACGATATAGACAATTAAATTTCTTATAATTATACATAAAGGAGAAAAGAAGTTAAAATATAAAGTTGAAGAATGGTTTAAATAATGCATTTTCTTGTTAAAAAACAATGTGACAATGATAAGTTAAATGGAATAAAAGTTATAAGCGATGCTCAGACTTCAAACTTTAATAGGTATATTATGTATAATTTGCTTATACTAAAAATTTGGTTGAAAGTAGATTTTTATCAGTTTTTATATATGAGTAGGTACCATAGTAAATTATATTGTGTATAAAAATTTATTTAAGTTTTATTAAATAGGAGTCTTTTTAGCCTTTCTGATTTTTAATTTGAATTAAATAATTTTTTTTTAATATATAATATATGCGTAAAATATGGTGTAATATGTATATAATGTACTTTTAATTTTTTTCAGGTATTATAAAAATTGAATTAAAAGGATGGGAGAGACTATTTTAGGAAACGGGGGATTGCTTCACCGAGCTTTATTATTTATGTTGAAACTTGGATGGAAATCACGTTTTCGATTACCCATAATTATTATAATTACAGTTATCGTGATGAATAGAAGGATGCATTTGGAAATGGAAATATAATATTGATGCTTTTTGGAAAGGACAATTATCAAATATAAGAATAATATAATTGTAAATCTTAGGATTAATAAGTTAATGTTCTTAATAAATAAAAAACATATTTTAAATATATTCTTATTTTTAAGCTGTTTATTATTTGTTTTTATTTACATATTTCGACAAACTTGTGATAAAAAAAATGGTATTTTTTAAAATTATTTTACATGTATTAATTTAAAATAAATTCATTTCAAATGTTGATTGACTTGAATTTAAATATTGCATTTTATTTATGACATGTATTTAATTTGTTTTAAAATATCTTTTACAAATTTCAGTACATTTTTAATAGATTAAAATTATTACCTTAAGTCAAATAACTTTTTCTGTTTAGCACTTCTGAATACATTTGGCAGTAAAAAGTCTTATGAAAGTCAACTAATAAGTACTTAGTAATTGGAAATTTTGGTTTCTACGTGAAAACCTATGTCGAAAATTGTAACACTATCAAAACTAAGAAATTTTCATAAGGATACATTGCGTGATACATCTTTTATAAAATGATAAGTAAAAAACTTTCATCGATTTATGACTTTGTAAACTAATTGAAATTACAGTGTTGAATAGTACATATCAGAAACTCTTTATCGGCAACAGACCTAAATTTTAATGCACTAATTTTCAAATCTATATATAAAATTGCAAATATATAATACAAATGAAGAAGCATAATTATAGCGGTAATTTATATTATTCGTTTCTATGCTTTAAATTAAAGTATCTAATAACAATTTTAGCCAAATTACTTGCATACAATTTATAATACGTTAATACACACACATAATTATTACATTAAATATCTTACGTAACATACAATAGATTTTTTCAAATTCAATTTAAAAAAAAAATTTTTAAATGGATTTTTTTATTTATTTAGAAATGATAAACATGTATATTTTTAAATCGAAAGATATTAAGCCATCAAGATATCTCAAGCATACAAAAATAAATTACAATATAATAAAATAATAATAATAATAATAATATTTTTATGTGTAGACTATATTGTTGTGAATACTATGAGATATTTGTATATTTTTCAGGATTTCATAATAAAAATATTCTTTATTATTTGAATCTGCATTGTAAAAAAATTAATTCTTTTTTTTTAATTAATTATCTATCTACAATTAAAATTTATAATCTAATACAATAATTCTCTTTTATTTAACTTCTAGAATATAAGTCTATTGTAATTTAATTATTTTCAATCTACATAAGTTAGGTATTTCATGAATTTCCTGAAAAGTGGAAGCGCATATTACATTTAAGACAATAGTAATTTGGTAGAGTCGATTGATGATTAATTATTTTTTTCAAAGTGCAGAATTTATGAAAATGTAACATTAATTAGATTATTATATATTGTATTGAAAAATATAATCTTATTGCATCTTTCTTTGTTTCTAGTAATTTAAAAATATTTGAAAGTATTTGATAATTTAAAGATAGAAACTAAAAAGCTAATATTTTAAACTCCCCAATGGTTTATCCGAAATATATATTATTATTGACTGCTTTTAGTAGTATAAAATGACAAAGATGAAAATAAATTTTTACAAAATTACACTTAATTGTTTTAAATGAATAGAAAAAACCGTAGGAGAGTTGAATTTCTAAATTTGAATCAATGAGAAAGTTACTGACTGAACCAGTGAAAATTTATTGACTCATATTCAGAAAGTTATGTATATATAAATTAATGGCACACCCAATAAGAGTGACGAATCTTGTTGAATGCAAGCCGAATACTCTCATAAAAAGGCACTTGATACACATTAAAACCAAAAAACTTACTTTTATATCCATGTTCGTATTAAAATTTATAAAATTAAAAAAACCAATATTGAATTTATGAAGTTATTGTAAAAAGTAATTCTTAAATCAAAGAATAATATAAAAATTTCTAAAATACATATATTATTATATATAATAATCATTCAATTGTTTAAATATCAATCAATAAAGTAAAAGCTAAAATATACATGGACGCAATACGAGAATATATCGTATTATTTAGTTTTATTTACAAGATGTTATTCTAAAAATTGCTGCGTTTTCAACTATATGAAAAATATATGTTGCCTCTCTGAGCCGATTATTCCAACAAAACTGATAGAAAACACCTGTCACAGGTACATTTCTTTTAAAATAATCGACCGTTCGTTACTATAATATGCTTTGGCTGAAGCAATTTATCTGTGAATTTTTAAATTATTATATTTTGTAAAATGAATTGTAAATTAAATTAAATAATAGGCCATTTCCACACTAACAATTGAATTTTTGTCCGTGTGTCACAATGATAAATTTAGCTATATATTTTTTAAATTTTGCTATACAATGAAAAACTCAATTGGTTCTGTTCCTATCTTTTTATATGTTTCTCCTTAAAAATATTTTACTTGTACAATAATTAAAAAAAAAGATGAGTCCAATTTATTCATTGTGATAAACAGACAAAATGTCCGTTTTTTCATGGATGTGCCCAAAAGATGAATTTCTTACCTACGTAGGTTAAAGTGACGAGTGAATTAAAAGTTTTTGCAAAAAACTGATACGACTAGAAGTAATGTTAGTAAAAACATTATCGGTTGTGAAGAAGATGCTCCACCAACTTGTCCTGTAAAAATTACTTATATGAATCACATATTAGATCACTTTATTACAATTAATAGATACCACTATATTACTGAACTGTAAAGGTGAAACTTACCAATTCCAGCTTTTTGTAAATCATATCCTGAAAAAAATAAAAACTAATATATTATGTCCTTTATTTAACATTCTTATTTGAATAATTATAATGAATTATAAACATACCACTTTCTACGTCATTTGACATCAAAGGCATTGCTAAAACAAAAATTAAGTTCACAAAAATTAATAAAACCTTCTTCCTCCCACTTTACTTAAAATTTAATTATTAATTTTTAACTCTTGAGGTCTGATAGTATAAATAATAATGCCATCAAGTATAATATTTATTTTAAAAAAATATACCTAAATATATTTCACATTAATATGAATGTCAGAAAATTAATAAAGATTTGACTTAACTAGAACTTTCTCTGTTATTTATTCTAATTGTATTCAAATTTCTTTAAAAAGTAAATAATTACCATGAATAAATTTTGTTAGTGGTTAGTTTGTTAATTTATGATTCATTATAATTGATAGTATAAAACTAAATTAAAAAAAATCCAAACTTACGTCCTTCAACGGATTCTGTTATCGAATACTCGGACCAACCGAATTTATTTTGCGATCTAAGTTCAAAATGGTAAGTATCAGGTTCCAAATTGTGAATAGCGTGTTCAGCAATATATTTATTGACTTCATATCTGGAAATAACTTTTGGCTTCTCTACTAACCAGTTGCTGTCTTCATTTTTCCGATATCTCAACTAAAAAAATTAATGTTTTAAAATATGTGGGTACATTCATATATTATAATTTTTAAATCAAGGATGAATAGTTTTGAAATAAATAAATGAAAAATTGTTTTACAACTAAAATTGTACGTATTTAAAGTTTAAGGAATCCTTACTTTTAAAATTGAATAAAAAAAAGTATTTTGTAATCATTAAAAAATTCTTTATCTATAGCTTGCTTAATAAAAAAGAAAGAAATTATTTAAAAATAAATATAAATAGATAGATAAATGTTTTTACTTCGTAAGCCATAATTGGTGAGAAACTTTCAACTTCCCATTTGAGAACAATAGTCTTATCGTCGTCTTTTAAATATCGTTCAAAAAATCTAGCTCTTGAGGGAGTTCCTATAAGAAGACAAAAGTAATGGCAAATGTAAATATAGATAAAATGTGGATAAAGGTAAATTTGAAAATTGTGCATAGCAGTAGACAGAAAAAATTCTTCTTTTACCTGTGAGTTCTACTTCTTTCTGATGAGACCCCAAAACATTATTTGAAATGCAAAGATATTTTCCGAAATCATGTTTTTCGATGTCTTTTAAAGTAAGATTATGAATGTGTTTACCATCTTTAATATCAATATGATTTGAGTTGAAAACTGGTTTTGCAACATCCCCCTCTTTCTTATACCAAGTAATATTAGCAGTAGGAAAAGCGTGAACAACACACGTTAAATTGGCAGTTTCTCCAATTCCACTGTGAACATACTCATGTAAAACCTCTACTTGAGGAGCATCTGCAACAAAATGAAATAATTAATTTTAATTAATTTTCGCTTATATATTAAATATTAATTTTTGATTAATGATATTAATAGTGATATTTACATCGAACTGTTACATCGATAACATTATGAAGAGGATCTTTTCCGGGGCCAAAATCTGCCAAGCATTGATAAAACCCAGCGTGGTGCCTGGTAGCGTGCTTTATGTGAACTTCAGCAATTTTATTTTGTCTAAATGTCGGGTGCAATTTGTTACTCTAGAAATGAAGGACTTTAATGCAATTTTGTTCAAGTCATTATGGAAATTTGAAAATACTAAAAGCAAATGCAAATTATTTTCTAGCACTTTCAATGTCAATAATATAAATAAATTCACTAAAACGTACTCCATGAGACCAAATAAGAGAAACAGGATCTTCTTTACTAACAGTACTACAACTCAATTTTATATCTTCTTGTTCATTAACTACAACAGTTTTCCCAGGAGATATTTTCAATGTTTGTTCGTTCTCACTAACGCGAACAGTATATGTGACATTATTTGGGTGATTTCCATTTGCAGCAACATTTAGATCACACACATAAGTTCCCGTGTCCTCAAGAAGTGCATTCTTAATGACAAGACTATTATTGTGAGTCCTGCTTATTCTTATTTTGTCAGATTCTTGAAGAATTAGAGAAGCATCTCCAAAAAATAATACATCAGCTTCGTTAGAATTTTTTATTTTTCTCTTCCATGTAACTACTGGGTCATCTGAAAAGAATAAATAAACTAAATATGCAATTATCGCTTCAACTGCATAAATATATGTAAACATTTTCTCAAGATTTTACTTCCTTGAATTTTAAATAAAAAAATTATTTACCTCCGTTTACTGTTTCACAGGGCAGAATTATTTGTTCTTCAGGAAAAACTTCTATAGTCGAATCTTTTGATATCAGTCGAATGGGTTTACTGCTTTCTTCTTTTGGAATATTAGAATCAGAATCTGCTGCAACTTCATCATCATCATCCTCGGGAGTGTCGCCTGCATAGTCAACAGTTTTATCACTGGGGTATGAAAAACCTGAAATTATAAAAAATATATGTACATATTAATAGGTGCATAATATACTATTATATAAAAATGTATAGAAATTACAAAAAAAAATCTTGAGAGTTAAAAGATTTTTAACACAAACTGAACCTAATTTAAAGACATAACAAGCTTCACTTTATTTCTAATAATACTATGAATTTGGGATTTTAAAATACAACAAGTCACCTTTTCACGCTATTCTCGCTTTTTAAATAGAAAAAAAACTGTAAAAATAAATAAAAGTATAATGGAAATGAAGGAGGTGAACGCCCAACTGTTTCCAATAAGTCATAGTTAGTTTCATACACACCTTTATTAAAAAGAGGAAAAAAATAGGTTAAATTGTTACCAACACGTCACTTATCACTCGGCCTTTAAACTTTATCCAAATAAAGTCAATAAATTTATCTAACCATTATTAAATAAATAAACGATATTATAAATTCCTATATAAATTAAAGAAAATTATATATAACACCATAGATAAATAAAAAAAACTGCATATGTGATTAAAAGAGATAAAAGATTTAGGTTAATGGATCAGTTCAAGGTTTCTACCCTTATGAAAATATAACTCAATAGATAAATAACTTATTGCCTAACTTCTAAGTTATTGGTAACAATTTGTCAGACTAAGCATTTGTTATATTTTAAGGTCTTGCTCTTGAAAACGGAGCAGATTATTTTCTTTTTTTATAATACATATAGTATACCAATTGCTTTATTCAACATTATGAGTTTCTCTAATATTATAGTTTTTTTAAATAACGATAACTACTTTTTCCGATATTATAAATAATATTCAAAGATCAATATTATAAAAAAGAATAATAAAAAAATTCAGCATTATCTATATTTTTTTAGGTTCTTTTATATATTAAATATAGCTCCATTGAATTTTTCAGTTTACATATCCTTATGTGAATATAATATTTATAATAAATTTAAAAATAACATAAACTTAAGTGACTAATTTACATGCGTTTACTTTTTTGCAAACTTTATGCACATGTGTAATTTAATTCCGTACAATATGTACGTAATTTCATATGTGTAACTATATCGCATCAAGATATGGTTCCAAGGACTCGAGTTAAAAATTTAAATTTATTTTTAAAATATTTTTTAATATATAAATTAAATATATATTTTTTTATCAGATTATTGTTAACAAGTAATTAAATATTTATTATTACCATAGAGGTTATATGTTATCAACGCCAACAAAAGGTAAAATTATCTTATAAGTAGTGAAATTAATGAATTAAATTTTATTAACTGGTAGACGCTCATATATACAATTTGATATGAGTGCGTCAATAAATATAAGTTCATTTAATTAAACTGAGTTTGCTTCAAGCAATCCTCTTATCCTTAGTGAATAGTGTCAAAAAATTTTCTTCCACAACATCATCATCATCATCATTATCAATAATTTTGTTAATGAACTTATATTTTTGGAACGTGTGTAAATTGTTTTGTTAGGCGTGACAAGATTAAAAATAGTTGAGAGAATAAATTAAAAAAAATTATAGTTAGTTACTATTATTAATTCATAATACTATTTCAAATTCAAGTTTAATATTCTTGCCATGATTTTAGCAGAGTAGAATATCTAACTCGATTTTAACATTTCAACCATTACTGTTGAAGAGTTCGACGACCTAAAATATAAGTATAGTATGAATATATATATGCAAAATATATATATTTAATATATATATGAGCATTGTAACGAAAACCCCAAAAGTTTCGGTAAGAGGACAAGAAACCATACACACTGATATTTATTATATGAAAAATGAAATAAAATTAAAAATTTAATACAGATAAAACGAGTGGGCCCACAGGCCAGTTGCATGAATCTCACCGGGAAAACTGGTGACGCTCATGCAATTGGCCCATGGAAAATTTCATGCAATATACCCATGGTTTCATGTGTTCACAGCATGAGCGTTTTCAGGTATATTCAATGGTAAAAAGCAATGAAATTTCACGGGGAAAAGCCTTGTTTTTTCTCTCCGTGTAGGACCTATTTTTTTTCCTCTTTATTTTAACCCGACTCAGAAGTCAACGAGAAGCAACCCATGGAAATGGAGCCTATTATTAGACACGATCAGAATTTAGCACAAAGGGAGAGCATTGCAGTTATTGCTTCGGTTCTCTGTTACCATGTTACATTTACTGATTTATATTGAAGTTTGCACTTGTAAACTTTAAGTAATTAATGGAAAAAAATAAAAAATTTTATATATATTTATATATTTCAAAATATATAATATCTTTTTTTATTATTTTGCACCTGGCAGCTATAGAATATTTTATGCGTTTAAACAGAAATTGTGCAAGTCATTGTTTAATAAAAGTCAAATGTCAATGTCTAAGAAAGTCCGTGCGAATCATATATGTGTTACCTTCAAAATAATTTTGCATAGATAAAGAAGAAAAAATAATATATACATACTTAAAAAGATTAAATTAGGTGTAAGACTATAACGAAATCAATCAAGACCTTTAAGATTAATATATTTGTATACCTACTAAAAAAAAGTCAATAAAATCTAGCACTTTTAATTAACATTTCGAATTGTTTTCCTACATGTGAAAACTATATTCTCGTGATTATTTAATTACAGTCATAATTAATATTGTTGAATTAACGGGTTTGTTTTACTAAAATAAATTTTGTTATTACTGCTAAAGATTTTATCAAACTAAACCAATAAATTCCAGTATTTTACAAGAAATCCAAATGGTTCCCTTGAGTTTGTTTATGCTATTTTGAAAATAATTATAATTATTGTAGTCTTTTGAAAGACCTTTTATCTCAAATATTAAAGAAGGGCCACTCCTTATTAGTTTGTGTTGAGGTAAGGATTTAGGCCAATTATTTGGCACACCTTTGAAGGAAAATGAAATTCTGAAATGTTTCCCTGAAGGTGCAAAAGAGGTAAATTTTATTTTACTGCCCTATAGTAGGTATAAGTATGTAAAAATATATTTTAATTCAAAAATGTATTCTCACTTGATTATTATTTTATTATTATTTCTCACTACTGACAAAGAAAAAATCTCACCGTCATTATAAATGTAATCGGATAATTAATAGGGCGACTTAAGTCACCATGGTCGCTCTATTAATATATCAACTCAAATGTCGCACGCGAGCCCTATTTCCTATCAATTATGAAGAAACTAAAAATTAATTGGTCAAGATAAAATCGTATTCAATATAATTTTTCAGTTTACTATAATTTATGAAATAAAGAAAATAAAAAAATATAATATCATTCGTATTGTAATAATAATAAGAAAAAGTTGTCAAAAATTCAAGGAATAATTAGAAAGTAAATAAGAAGATAATTCTTCTTAGATCAGGTGGAACCCTTAGGGTTTTGCAATAACGAAAACCAGTTATTTAATTCAGAGTTGACATAATTTTCCTTGGCCGAGAAACTATACATATAAATATGTATTCTTCTTGTCAATTTAAAATGAAATTAAATACTTGGTGTCCTATTTTAACTATATAATTCAAATAGCATTTTCATATGATGTCCTTAAGTTTGAATATTTAAGAGATATCTTCAGAATAAGTGTTCATTTACGAGCCAGTCTGTCGTGGACAAGAGGAGAATATATACAAACCCCCCGAATGCCGCGGGCGGTTCAATGCCCTTAAAGCTCATCTCTCTCAGTTGCATAGTTGAGCCTTTCAATGGTCGACCACCATCAACGACATAAATGACATTTTCACGACTCGTATATGGATTTTCTTAAAATCCCCTAATATTTACCGCATTTATTTTATTCTATAATTATTTTTCATTCAAAAATTATTAAACTTACAATGACGGTAAGAAATTCAACGATATTAAATTAATATACCTGTATATATTTTTTCATTTTAAATACAAGACAAGTTTCTAATAAATGCGAAAGTTTCAAGTTAAAAGCTAAGACGGAAATCGACGCAATCATTATAAAAGAAGTTTAATGGCTCGTCAAAGACACATATTGTAACGGGAAACAATGTCAAGTGCGTAAGCAGCAATGAATTTTTTTATCCAATATTCGCAGTTATTTACCTATACTATAAAGTCGATTGGCATTAGTCAACATTCTCATTGTTGGCCTTTCAATAAATAATGAAATTACAAATCGAGACAAAGTTTGACGAGCTTAACATATATGTTTTACACATGGAACGATCATTTCATAAAGTACTCTAATATGTAGACAAAATTTTCATTTCTTTTAGTGCATAGAAAAGTTTACGATTAATACAAAAATAAATAATAAAATAATAAAATTACATAAACAAATTCGTGACGCGTTATTCAAATTTTAAAACGTGACCAACGCGCCGATCTCTTGCAGTCTGAATTATTCAAAGGGTTGATTCTAAATTTTCTCAACATATTCGCTGAACAATATCCAACATTAGTTTTTTTTTATTATTTTATTTCAAATTAATTTTGCTAAGAAATGAAATTCAATTTTTAAAAAGATGTGATAAATATACCTATACTTAGATAGTATATAAAATATGACTTTTTACATTCACAGACATGTCTGCAATAAAATTGATGATTTTATTCTTGACATGTTTTCATACTGACAGTTATGTAGATTATAACTCATAATAAAAATTTTTTTTTACTATATTTTATAAAGATTTTTCATGGAAATTGTAAAAAGAAGATGAGTTTTTCAGCATAATTAAAGAAACTGATACTGATATTACAGATGTATAATAGATATTAAATTATAAACAATAAGATTATTAATAACAATATAGGAATAAAAGGAAATATTTAAAATCCAAAATTGGTGAAATGAACAAGCATTTACGAATCACGTATCGTATTAGATTTGCAAATTGGAAAGGGAAATTTAAATAATTATGTTGCTCAACAGCATTGAATGTATCACCTCATATAATAGGTACATTTATGCATAATTCATGTCGGGCATCGAGGCTTTCGAACACTCACGTGACAAGGGCTTGGCAATAAATTTCCGAGATTCTTTCATATATACCTACTATAAATATATATTATGCTTAATATTAAAAAGAAAGGAAAAATGAAAATCAGCATTATTAAACATAATTCCTAAAGGAATATTACAAAACGTTCCTCAAATTCAGATGACTAAACAATATTTTAATTGACATCGATGTTCGCAAATAATAAATTATAACGTAATATAAAATTAAGTGTTGTGTTGACTTATTTCTTGGTGTACATGTATTGTATGTATACTTGAACCCAAAATATAAGTGTTATAGTGAAAATAGTATAAAATGTTATAATTTCAATTAATTTTATTCTCTTGAATTTAATAAAGTCTGATGTTAAAGGACTCTGACCCAGATTCTTCTAAAAGAATTCTTTCAACAAGAAGAATTTTAAGAATTATTTTTTTATTAAAACATAAAAATATTTTAAAGTTTGATATTTATAATTATTTTATATTTAAACTGAAAAATTGAAAATCAAAAACAATTTAAACAATTTGATTAAAACAACTTTTTTGAAATAAAAAGCAAGTACAATAATTATTGGAAATTAATGACTTAAATTGACATGTTAAAGAAAACTGACGAAATCGATGTGAAATCACCCAGGGGGAAATTATCCTGGTGACAGATTGTATATATAATAAAAAACCTGTTCATCGTTTAAATGGTCTTATTGCACATATCTGTGCATGAATCAACTGTCAAGAAATAACAACTATGTAATGCATCTTATTTTCTTTTTTTTTAGTATATTTTATCACATAGATTTTCCAAGAATTTTGCACCAATCTTGTAGTTGTAATCAGCACTTTAATAAAAATGATTTTACGTATACGTTCTAAGAAAAATTTTTAAGAAGCAATGTAATACAATTGAAGAAGAAATCAATTATAATGTATATGATAAAGAGAAACAAGTATCGCAAATAACTATATTATTTAATAAAATAAGCTAGTATATTTTAAAGATTACTTAAATTTGTCAATAAAGTAATTTGACTTGATTCTATGAAAATTATTAAAAGCATCTATGGAATATTTTTATAGAACAATTTTTGGTATGTATATACGAATCTAAATGAATGATTCTGCCACTTTCTTACTTCATCATCAATAACCTAAATCTGTCAAATATATTTAACAGATTTAGGTAAAGAAAATTCGACAAGAAGAAAAGGCGATTTATTTGAGCCTGTATAATGTGCGGGTCTTAGGGTTCTAAATTAAAGAATATCTAAAAAACCAACTTGTCGGAAGAATTAAACATTCTTGAAGGATTTTACTAATTCATTGTTAATAGATACGTTATTATATGATATTAAAGAGAGGTTCTTTTTTATAAAAAGAAAGGCGACAGCGGGGTTGCCAGGTTTACAATGGATAAGTGGAGGAACGGAAAAGCCCTTAAGAAAGTATATGTACATACAGAGAAATCTTAAAGGTTAGATATTTAAATAAAAATATGTTTAAAAAAATAGTGAAAATACTGTTATACGTATTTCAGGAACGTGCTGATTTTGTTTACAACAAGAGTCTTGGTCATTAATTCTGTTGCACGTATGTAAACCTGAGAAGAAATCTCTTGTAAGTCATGAAATATAGAAATTGAAAGTGCACATATAAAAATAAAATAGATTATTTTTCTAGATATCTGTTACTTAACAAGAAGTATAACATAATAATGGTTAAGAATCAAATTCCACATATTACTGAGAAATTACCGTTGAGCAATAGTCACTTTTGCGGTTTAAGGACAATGATCAATGCTAATTTGCATTTATATGTCTAAAGTAAAACACCATTCGCGACGAGAGAGGATAATAAATTATCTTACAAGTTTTGCATTTTTTCGAAAATTTTTAAAGAAAAAATACCAATTACTGTATTCTCAGTTTATACCAGAAAATAAGAGGCACATGTTTATGTGAAAAGTAATAAAATGTTACATGAGTATGAAATAGTTTAGGCTTTCAAACACTTGAAAACAATGAAATCTTTTATTGAAAAATAAAAATAGTCTGAACCATTTTCGTTATTCACATAAATAAGAAACATTTATGTTTCCCGCCTCTAGAACAAGATGTTAGGGTCGATTATTCTTGTGGTCAGGATATTAGTTTAGAATAACTAAAAAAGTTGAAATCACATTAGAGGAGCCACAGAAATTACATTAATGATTAATCACTGAAATAGAAATTTTACTACTCAATAATAACTTTAATGTCGTATATAATTTTATATATATATTTTTATCATATTATTAATTATCATAAAAAATTCAATAACAGAATTTCTATAAACTATATACATTTTAGATTTCAAGAAAAAATTTATATTTATGTACTTTCTAATTTTTAAATTCAATTATTCATTCTCATAAAATTTATGAAAAAAAAGAAATTATTTGAATTATTTATGTTAAACAATTGAAAGTAAAAATTTTCAGAATTCATAGCCACAAACTGTAATTTGATTCATGCTTTAACAATTTGCACATATAATATTGTGCGCGAACACAGGTCTTGGCAACCGCGCTGCGGTTCTGAGACGGTCCAAGGTGAATGAAAGGAGAGTTATTAGTCCTTGAACTATAGGGTTAAGAATGGAACGACACCGATTTTGTAGGAGCGAACTAGCAATCTAATTACTTTGAACTTGACTGGGTTTTATTCTAAATTTCTCATCCATAAACTGATGAATCTACTCATATGCTACTTTTTTGAAATTACGCAGGGAAAAAAAGAATGTATATGGATAAATGTGGGATATATTTACAACATCCATTTTATTAGTCGATACATCTATCTCTATGGTCCATAACCAGGCATATGGATGTCTCAACCACATTTGCTTTGTCAGTGTTTCAATTATAATAGGAATTAAATTTGATACGGACACTAATGAAACAAAATTCCATTTTTAATTTTGAAAGTAAAAAATTGATTAAGAATAAACTAATCAGTTACTCTACAACTGGAAATTTTAAATACTTTTCTAAATACATTCGTTATAAAGAAGTTTTATTAAAAGGGCACACGTGTTCAATCGAGGAAGTTTATATAACGATATCAAGATTCTTGAATGAACCCAACAATCTGACTTAATTGTAAAGGCATAAGTCTGCCAGAACTCATCAGTCATGCCAATATCCGGTTCCGATATTTTTATATATACATACATACATTACAGATCTGACTAATTGAACATTTAAGTAAAATTTCTGCCAAAGCCGTCACAGTTTATTTTATGTATATCTATTTGTTTTCTTTTACAAATTTTGACATTTATTTTTCATTTGATTAGCCTGATATTTTCATTGAAACATTTTTATCTAAAATGAAACTAAATAAGTTCAAAAATATTAATTAATTAATATTAATAATATTCATTTAGTTGGGAATTACGGGATGGGGTTTTAAAAATCGGGAATATTATATTGGACATATATTGTATATTATATATATATATAATATATATGCGTTAAAAAAATGATTGAGAAATTCGAAACAGTCAATAACACGCATATGTTTCCTTAAAATAAGAAACTAAAATTTCAGTTGAGTGAAGCTTATATATATATATATGTATATATAGAAGCCTATGACTCAAACCTTCTGAATGTGCTTAAATTTCTTATCTAGGGTCTGAGATTGATTAACGTCTGTATAATGATAATGCTAATTTCTTCAATTTTAGCATTCATATTTCTGTTTTAAATCATCCCCAATTAAAAGGTATAATTATTATTTTTTAGACCTTCTAATGAAATAACATTTAAAAAATCTTTAGAAAGAATATTGTCAGTGTATCAATCATCTGTTATTGATTACTATTTAGCGCTCCATTATCGTCTTATTATTATGTACACATTAGAACGATCTTTTCAATGAACAGTTAAACTGTCAATGAGTGGATTGAGAGTATATGTAGTGCTCTTAATTAAATCTTTTCCCAGAAAATGCCAGTCACTTCGTTCATGTGGTTTTTTTCAAACAAAATGATATCTTTTGAATAAACTGTAAATAATAATGGAGTTTAAAGAATCTATCACGTAAAGCATTCAATGTATATGTATTTTGCATATCTATTAGAGAGTGTATATACATACTGGTAAATCAGTGAAATTTCACTAACTTATAGTTTTTAAAGTTCAGTGAGTAATCATCAGTAATAGGTACTAATTGGAAATTTCTCTGATTCAGATTTAAATATAGTTTAATTATTCATTCTGAAAAATAATGTCTTTCCATACACATAATTAAAAAAATTATTAATTAAAAGTGAAAAAGGAATTTAAAAACATAATCACGTTACCTATTTAATCTAATATGCTTTATATAAAAGTGATCGTATTATTATGGAGTTAGTTAAAGAAAGTTATGAGTGAATTGATTATGATTGACTGAATGTGTCTATACATAATATGACATAACAGTATTTTAATTAATGTTTATAGTGTGTGCAACATATACATATATCTATAATGATGAGCTGACTCCTCTTAATGATTTCAATTTAATGCAATCATTTGTCAAAGAAGTTGCTTGCTTATCTTTTAAGCAAAGAGAGATGTTTTCATCACAAAAAATAGGTGATTGTAGAGGGAGGGAGCTTTGAAAAAAAAATGATAGATGAGGGAAAAATTTTAAAAACTCCAAGAAAGAAACCTACGCCGAAAGAGAGGGAGGAAAGTAATTCTGCAAAAAAACTAATTGCTCAAGAGGAGAGTGAACATAAACTTAAACTTACACCCTTAAAAAATGAACGCAAGCTCCTTGCAGACGAAAAAAAAATAAAAATTTCGATAAAAAAAATTTGTCGAAATTGGAATTGGATGTCGAATCCGTGAATAAAAAAATTAAAGAAATTGATACGAAAATAAAGTGCCTGGTTGCAAAACATGACAATATTAAAAAAAAATGGAAATGCTAAAAAGCACAACGCTAATGAAGAGATGTGGGAGAATTTTTTTAGCAATTATTTTTTATCTTTAAAAACAAAAACAAAAAATAGTAGATTTCAAAGTTACCGAACAACAGTTAAATGATAAAAAATCTCGGATTTTGAAATTTTAAAAGGATTAGATCCTGGTTTAAGTCAAGTTTTAAAATAATAAAGAAAATGTCTTTCGTACGCAAAGTGGGCGGCCAAATAAAACAGTTTTAGGCCATTCGACAAATGTGAGTAGTGTGGCAATCGATGACATCATCTTTAATGCTCTCTGCACACACATGCATGTTCAGAATATGCTATGTGCTCATTTAATTTCTGACATCATCGACGGGATTTTTAGGGGTCCACTGTTTTACAATCATTGAGTAATGAAGAAAAGATTAAAATTAAAATACTCAGAGACTTACAAAGGTTTCATTATTCGTTTTTACTAAGCAGTAGTCGCAGATATAAAGCATGCGCCATTTCCTAAGAAATTTATTTTCACCTAAAAAAATACGTACATATATAAAATATTAGTGGCCTTTTCAAAATAATAAATTGTATAATCCAATAATATTTTATATACAAACATACATATATATATATTTTGAAAATATTCCCATACCTTTTATTATTAAAATAAAATGGAGCATAAATTAGGTATTATGAAGCTTAAATTATAACTGACAAGTACTAATATAAAAAGTCGTGGATATCTTATCTTTTGATTTGTGAATGTTGTAATCTTGATATAAAATTAAACATACTTTTCGAGAAGCTTGTGCGTTATTATATTTTTTTTTTTGTCACCTTAAATTTAAAATACTTTTCAATTTTAGGATGCGATTCAGACGGAGACGAACGACAATGGCATCGACCTGGACGAACGGAAACCGTAAATTTTATTAGCAAAAAAAGTTCTGCCTCAACAGGGTGGTTGTTGGAATTAAAATGCGTCTAATAACCCCAACACAGTGTTGATGACGTCATTCTCACCACCATCTGTGGTTTTCTATGTATTTACGACCAGAGCGAAATGCAACACATTTTATTAGTTTTGTTTTATAAAATCAAACTTTAATGGTGAAATACTTGTTAAAAATTTGAAATGGTTCTATAAAGGCATTAATTATTTTCTGCCAAGGTAAATAGTGCTAAGCAATGAATGAATAAATGAAATGAGCGGAAAAGAATAAATACAATTCTTACAGTATATGTATAATCCTCGTTGACAGTCTTTGGTTTTAATATACATATACTATACGTACATATCAACTTTCATCAACCCCTCCTATTGGGGTTCGAGAGCTTTACTATAGGAGCCAAACAGGCAGATTGGATAGGAATGCAAGAAACATAAATACATGTGTGAACTAAAGACTTCATTTAAAATGAATTTTTAGTGTAAAATGTTGATTCAATTAAAATTCTTAATTAAACCAATGGTATTAAACCATTCAGAATTTACTAATAAAAAATATATAAAATATATATTTATATATTTTAAATTAAAGATACATATAATTATAATTTTTTTAATTCTTCCATTTAAACATTCTTATAACTTCAGGGACATAAATGTCATTTGTTTTTAAAGATTTGCCCATATAATGGATGTATAAATT
Organism: Leptopilina clavipes; assembly: GCA_001855655.1. Classification (NCBI taxonomy): domain Eukaryota; kingdom Metazoa; phylum Arthropoda; class Insecta; order Hymenoptera; family Figitidae; genus Leptopilina; species Leptopilina clavipes. The sequence continues at coordinate 71,883 of JUFY01029008.1, read as the reverse complement.
CTTTATTGCGTCAAAAACATTAACTAAAAATATCTAACACGATTGAGATAAATAGAGTATAGTTATATATATATACCAAAACGTTTGGTGGGCGTTTTATTAATGGTTGCAAATTATTTCTATTTCTTCAAAAATTTTTCTGATTCCATATTTAACAGTCTTCAAGCCCTCAAATATTATAATATTTGCGATTAACAATAGACTAATAATTTAAGAAAAAAGAAAGAAAGAAAGACTGTTTTTTATATAGAATAATGGTAAAATTAAACAATTTTAATTAAGAGATTGTACAAACTATAGATTTCTGAGACAGGAAACAAGGTACGCGTCTGTTGTAGTATTGTGTATAAAGTGAAGTCATGCCCTAAATACAAACTTGAGCGTTCAGCTGGGAATAAACGTGAAACTATTAGCATTTGTCGTTCAAAATCTTCCCCAAAATAAATGAAAAAATGAGAAATACAAAAAAACCAAAACTATTAATTCGGTATTCATTTTTTTATCCTTATAATATTTTCAATTTGTTTACTTACGCATGCCATCAATAATTTATTTAAATAACAAGCTCGAGTTGCTGGTTTTATATTACTAATTCGTTAAAGACATGACGTTGTAACAAAATTATCTTTTTTTATAAAAAAGAAAGGAGGAAAAATTGAGGAAAGAATAATTAAAACATATGCCCAGTACTTAATTATCAAATTAAACTCTTGGAAAGAATAAATTATTATTATTATTATAGTAAAAGATATACTTGTTCTCATGCGGGTGTATCTAAAACTCATTCTACTATTTTTTTAATAAAGACCAATTACTTGACTATTAGTAATGACGATTAAATTAATACACTATGCTTTTAATATAAAGAAGACTTAATTTCTAATGAATAATTACAAGCCATAGGAAACATGCGTTACGTATAACAGTGTTTATATATGGGCTATGACTGAAATGATGGTATTCTTATAGTATATAAAATCTTAGATTTTAGATTGTATCTAAAGTTGGTTTTTTAATGTTCTAAAGCCTCAAATGGTAACAATAAAAGTTTTGAAGAAATTCAAGTAGAAGTGATGGTTCAGCGCGCGGCTAACCAAATAATAAAATTGTTAATGCTGGTCAGCAGTTATATCCATCGTTTTTTCGATGGACCATCTGCTTGGACCTTACAATCAGTTGTAATTCTACCTGAAAATGCTCACCTGGTCTTGGCACAAAATTTTTTCTCGAACAAAACCATTACTACTTTTCGTTTATCTTATTTTCAGTCCATTCACGTTTTTCAAAGATGTGTGGCATTACTTGCTTGGCTACCTGGTATTTCAGGCCTTCTTTTGTCAAGCAAACTCTCTTTCTCTCGTATTCTTTACATTTTTGCGCGATTAACAGATTTCTATTGAAATTAGTATACAACACGTAAAAATAGAAAATATTCTCAATTTTGATTCTTGGCAGGTCCATATTCTTTTCCATTCGAAATAAAAATTAGTAACTAAATATTATTTAAAAAAATATAAAATTGATAAATCATTTCGAATAATTTTTAAAAGTGAGAGAAAAAAGAAACTAATTGAAATAGTTTGAAAATTATTTTCAAATAAGGAGAACAATTAGAATCCGATACATGTTCGATTAACATTTTAATGTCTTTAATATCTAGTTATTTACATACAAAAGTATATATACTTTAAAATTACATGTGAGGTAATTATTAGTCACACGCGGATCTCTTATCCATTCTGTGCGTGACTATTTTAATATTAATAACAACAATTTATTGTGCGAAAAAGTGTAAGCATTAGTGTATTTAAATGAATAATAATTTAAATACAGCTATAAGAAGAAAATAATGTCACTCATAATGAGTTGAAAATAAAAATAATTATTGTTAATTGCCAAAAAAAATTTTTATATTATAACATTCGTATGCTCTTAATTCAAAAGTATTTCTCTGAACCTATAAAATTTTACGATATTCATATCAGAATTCCTCTTACATATGTGTAGCAATAAATTAAAATCGATTTCGATTATTTTTTTTTTATATATTTTTGAGACCGGTCTGATTCTTTTCCTATGTTGTAAAATTAACATGAATATGTTAAAAAATTACGATTTTTGGCTTATAAAAATAATAATTCAATATAAAAAATATTTGTCAACAACCAGGTGTTTAGTAATAAAATTATTAAAATCAGCAAGGTATATTATATATAGCTATAAAAAATATTTTGTAAGAATGATTTTAAATAAGAAAGTAGAATCAATTCATAATCAATATAGGTATAGTATAAAATTTACATTAAAAAAATTAAAAAACTATTTATTATCAAAAACTTTCTCTTTTAAGAACTAATTTTTTTTATAAATTTATAAAATAAGTTTCTTCTACTTTTATTTTTTAATGTATTTAAAAAATTCCTGTTTATCAAATGTTATTGTAATAAAAATATAATTCAAATTTATAAAATAAATAGTGTTATCTGAAGAATGGAAATAGGTCCAAAAATATATGTCGTACATATAAAAAAATATTTCAATATTAAACAAGAATTAGGCTCATTAAAAGAAGCAAATACTGTCAAGTAAATTTAAATTTTATATATATATATATGTATATCGTGAAAAAACTGTGGGTACTTATTTTTAACAGATTTGTTTTAAATTTCTATATTAATTGACTTTTAACAAATTTCAACAAAAGTGTTTGAAATATACACAAAAAGTTACAAACCTTTTGTAAAAAGAAGAACTAGAAAGATGGTTAAAATTCCAGATCTATTCATCTTTCACAATGTAATTATTAAACTTTACGTAAAAAAACACACTAAACAATATCACGTTTAACCACAAAATTTTTTACGAGAATGTTGCCAATTTAAAATTAAAAGAGACTTCATAAAAATGTAAAATTTTTGTGAAAATTTTTAAATACGAATCCACAGAATCATAAAAAATCTATAAAATCCCTATAGGAAACACACCCATAAACGCACCTCTTGATACTAAGGTGATACTGACGAGAGACTGAACTGAAACTGAACGAGAGACTTTTTACGGGGACCTGCGCGAACTAGTTGCGCCTTAAACCGGCTTTCGCTAAATAGTTTCCAAACAAGTATTTTTGTAATATTTTCCTAAAGAGTTTTTTCTCTATTACATTAAAATCTTAATGAATCATCGTTTTTTTTTAATTGAATGTGCAAAAATAATGATAACCTTTGTAAAGTTCGCCAAGGCAGTTTTAAAGATAGAAATGATAATATTATTGCTCAATTATCAGGATATATTTAACTTGAGGCATTTTTATAAAATTATGTTACGTCTATATAAAAACACCTTTTTATTAATAACTGCAAATAAATATAGGATACTGCGAAAACAAATTAACAGACTACTATAATATGTACATTGATGTAAATCTGATTTTCAGAAAATATATAATAATATTAGAGTGGGCCTATTTTGAAAACTATACATTTTAAAAATCATTAAATAAATAATAAAATTTTTTTAATGTTGTAAAAGCTTATTAAATTGTACAGTTCAGTTTTTGGCGATATAATATTTTTATCAGTTTAAAGTAGCAGTAGAGACCAATGACCGAGAATAATAGTGGCTTTATGTGGAAAAATGTGGGGCTGTTACTGATAAGAAAGTATATCATTGAACAGGTAAAAAGTTACATTACTTGTAAAATTTTGAAAAAAAATCCTTAAAAAAAATTAATAGTTAAAGATGCTAGAACATACCTATATATAATTACTGTTAATTTTTTATGAGTATATTACAGCAATATAGCTGTGCAAGATTCAATTGCAATTATTATTTATTATATATATATATATATATATATTAATATTGAATCAATATTCTTTATGAATTTTAGGGTTTTTAGTTTGTAACAAAAATATGAACATTGAAAAGATGATATAATAGAAAAAAAAGAGATATATATATATGTACATAAATGACGACGTTATGGGAAAAATGGGGAGAAAATCTTATGTCTAATACTGATTTATAAAAAGCACGTGCGGAGAGAATAAACTTATCTTTTGAGTTTTCAACAAAATGCTATACTGGTTCTGATTTCGACTACATGGCGTAACGATGCACACGTGTGTGTGAACACAGCCTTATGGTCTTTTAGTCTTGAATAGGTTATGTTTAAGATTTAGTTTTAGTTTGTTGGTTTTTTCATTTATCACCAATGATAATTAATATTAACATAATTAATATCCAATAATTTAAAATAGATAATTTTGTCACATAAACAGTAATGTACAAATAATTAATTAATAGTTGTTTTCATACATTTAAAAATGTCAAACACTTTTGTTGGTAAAAGTTTACTGCAATCAAATGTACTTCAATGTAAAAATCTTCATGAATACTTAAAAGCACAAACACCTGAAGTTTTAGACAGACTTTACCACAATCCACCTATTTGTCTTGCGGTATTCCGTGAATTACCTACAATAGCTAGACATTATATTATGAGATTGCTTTTTGTGGAAAGACCAGTTCCTCAAGCTGTCATAACTTCTTGGTGTTCAAAGTTGCATGCTGAAGAGCACTTAAAAGTAGCACATTCGTTAACAGAATTAAATGTTTGGACTCAAGTTTCAATTTCTGGTGGGTTGCCTGGGTGGACCTTGAACAAAATATTTCAAACAAATTTAAAGATAGTATTACTTGGAGGAGGAAAACCATGGACCATGTCGAATCAGTTGGATACTGATAGTAAACCAAGAGATATTGCTTTTCTTGATTCTTATGCTTTAGAAAGATGGGAATGTGTCTTGCATTATATGGTTGGATCACAACAACAAGAAGGTAAAAACATTTTGTGTACAAAATATACTTAATCCTATAATTGTCCATTTTATAAACACTTTTTCTTACTTTAGGTATATCAGCAGACGCTGTTCGTATATTACTCCACGCCAAACTTATGAAATGTGATGAAGAAGATGGAAGCCCAGTAATTACACAAGGAGGATTTCAGTTTCTATTATTAGATACTGCTGCTCAGGTTATATCTTCAAAATATGTATCTTTAAAAAATTTATCAACCTTGTTGTTTTTAACTTAATACATATTTCAGGTGTGGTATTTTATACTTCAATATCTAGACACAATAGAAAATAGAGGACTTAACTTGGTAGAATGTTTAACTTTTTTGTTCCAATTAAGTTTCTCTACTCTTGGTAAAGATTACAGTACTAGAGGTATGTCTGAAGGTCTATTAACTTTTTTGCAACATTTAAGAGAATTTGGACTTGTATATCAACGTAAGCGAAAGGCTGGAAGGTGATTATATAATATATTTTTCACACTTGATTTTCAAGAATTAACTGTAAAAAAACTTTTAAACATTTAACTTGTTTGAAAAAGTTTTTTAAAATTATTTTTAGATTCTATCCAACTCGGCTTGCACTGAATATAGCAACCGGTCAGAATAACCCTTTATCCAGAGATTTAGAAAAAGAACGTTATATTGTGATCGACACTCACTTTGGAGTTTGTGCTTATACGAATTCAAATTTACATGTTGCTCTGCTTGGACTTTTCTGCAAGATGATTTGCAGGTATTGTACAGTATTTTAATGGTTATATTTATCTGGAAATAATTATCTTTTTTATTGAAATATAATTTCATTTTATTAGGTTTTCCAATTTAGTTGTATCGCTATTAACGCGAGATTCAGTTCGGCAAGCTTTAAAGAGTGGAATCACTGCAGCACAAATAATTAAGTAAGATTATTTCATCTTAAAAGATTACTTTTTTATTTTCTCCAGTGGTAAAGAAGTTAATTTTATAGCTATCTTCAACAACATGCACATAGTCAAATGATTAAGGATGGTCCTCCAACTTTACCTCCTACAGTGGTAGATCAAATAAAACTTTGGGAGAATGAAAGAAATAAATTTATGTTTACCGAGGGTGTTTTGTACTCTCAATTTCATTCCCAAGCTGATTTTGAAGTCTTAAGGGATCATGCTCTTTCAACTGGAGTTTTAATTTGGCAAAGTGAAAGGTAAAACACAATATTTGTGAAATAATCTTTAAAACACATCAAAGAATGACATAGAGTAGAAGCGATTTTTAATTTAATTTTGTCTTTAATGATAGTCTACAAAAACCTTGAATTTATATATAATGCTTAATGATTTAAAAATTATGTTTATTTGTACAGGAAACGAACGATGGTTGTTAATAAAACTGGTCACGATGACGTTAAAAAATTTTGGAAAAGATACATGAAAGGTGCAAGCTGATGGAAAAAATCAAGTTCCTTGTACATAAATATAGTTATTCAATTATTACCAACTTTGTAGATGTGCTGTAGCAAACTACAAACGTTTTATTTTTTTGTTTGCCTTTTTTAATTTATACGATGCAATTGTAAATAAATTAAGAATTAAGTAATTCTTATTGGTGTTGTTAATTTTTTCAAAGAAAAGAAAAAAATAAAGTGTACATAAAATTCAAGTTTTATTTAAAAATACAATTAAATTAAAAAAATACCGGCCATTAAATTGGTTTGTTTAAAATTTTACTCTCCAAGTTAATAACGAATTATATCAACGTTGAGGAGCTGCCTTTGGTTTTGGCATTTTATTTAGTAAAGCTTGTATTTCTTTCTTTTCGTCATATGTTTTCCACAATTCATAGAGATTAATTATGTAGCGTGCAATCTCTTGAATTTTTTCCATATCAGCATTCAATTCAGCGAACCATGTTTTCAAATCCTTTTGTAGTATGACACAAGCAATTTGCAAGCAACCTACAATTTTAATATTAAAGAAATTTCTGTTAGTATTCTTCTTAAAAATTTAAACACATGTACATACTGAAATTTATTTTACCTATGGCAATTTGATAAGGAGGGTAGAGAAGACAAACATCAGTGCGCAAACTATCATTTATAATTCGCCATGCAAGAGTTAACAATTGTTCATCTGGACCAACATCTTGTATCAAAGTTAATAAAGGACGATATGGTTGGTATACGATTAAACAGCAGTCTAAATGTTCCAGTAAATAAAATTCACATTCTAATATATGGTTCGTCCTATACGGAAATTCTTGCGAGTAAGCGTAGTTGAATTTGTTTTTCACTAAAATAATCAAAATCGATTATGTTTTATATAAAAAAAGAAACCTATATTAATAATTAACAATAAGTGACTACTACTTGGTCTATAATAATTATTATTAGAATTATTAAGCATTATCACTTACCAACAGTTTGACAAGTAGTAATTAATCTACTATTTGAAATAACACCAAATTCTTCTACTTTTGAAGCCAAAAAAACAGAAGTCGGGGCTAAAAGTAGTGGATCGATACATTTTAAACTGTTTCTTGCGTAAAATCTTTTAAAATAAACTGTAGCGGTTGCAATAACTTGCTGTCTCAATTTTAATTGCTCTCCTAAAACTTGAATCACTAAAAAATAATTTTGTTCAAATTTAATTTAAACACTCACAAAAATTTGACAGTTTGATACAAGTTAAAAATTTATTTTTTTAATAATTGAAAATCGTAATAATATGTATTTTATTGTCAAAATAGATTAAACGTATTATTTTATAATTTATATAAAGACATTGACTAAATCAATTCCATGCATTAAAAAAAAAATTATCTTACAGTTTGCAAAAAATATAAATAATTTTTGATATTCTTCTTCCGATAATATTGAAAGATCAAGTTGACGTTCTCGTACTAAGTCTTGTTTATCCAATAACCATTGTTGACTATAAAAAAGAAAATATTTTAATATTTTATTATACATTTACCAAACACCATATATTTATAATACTAAAGAGTTAAATAAACATTAAGAAAATTCTTTTTAACGTTTCAACTGTACCAGTGTCGCAATTTATTTTATTTTATTAAATATTAAATTGAAACACATGGAAATATTGTTTAAAATATAATTAAAATAGACAGGTACTAAAGTTAGTTTAAATATACAATTTACATATCCATAAAACGGTAAGTTATACATGTCATAAGTAACCGGCCTGTAAAAACTAATTATTTTTTTTATTAAACTTACTGATGTGAACTCTGCCAAAAATTTCCAGCCATTTTTTTCAATTAAAAACATCACTTCATGATTTGGTGTTAAATTTTATGTCTATTATGTGGAGGTGATTGTAGCAAAAATAATTGAAGGATTTTTTAATATTAAACAAGAGGATTGTAAAAAAGGATTTTCTTACAGTGAATACATTAATGACTTATAAAAATTATGGCTTTAATTATTTTGCTATTTATATTTTTAATATTTCAATAACCACAATAAAAAATGTTTGTTGTCTTCTGAGTTGAGGTTACTCCATCAAGTACCCCAACAACTATAAAGGTGCTTCTACAATAAATTCAAATTTGGATTTTCTCACTCTCTTATTCGAGTGCAGTTATCTCTGTTCTTCTTTAACTCATTCTTATGATTTCGTTTATGTTTGCGTTCATAGGCAAACAATGAGAGTGAAAGAGATAGATATATCTATCATTTGGTCTTTTTCACTCACGTGACGTGCATGCTGGGGAAGATCTACCCAGAAGCGTCCGCTCGATAGAAAGAGAAAGACAACCAAGAACCTGAGTGTGTCCTTCTCCACTGTCCATTGCTGGTCATAAACGCTCCTTTAACTTTACAGGCCGCAGAGTTGTGACCGCTCCATAAAGCCATGTTATTGCTACAAAGCCCTGTATGGCAGCAAGTTAATATTTTTTGTAAACTTTAATTCAATGTTTATTTTGCTGAATGTTTCATAAAGTATTTTCTGCATCTATGTAAAGAATTTAAAATTATTACAGCATAACTAACCGCATTACTTTAAGTGTGCATTACTTATTGACATTTTTCATAATTTTTTATACTGTATAATATATGAAACCTTTTTTTGAAGTAGTGTATTGTGGTAATATGAATTTTAGAAAAAGAGAAAGAAGAATAATAGTATTCAGAGGATATTTGAGTGGAATTAGGAATGACTCATGGTGATTCAGTTGATTTTGATTTGTTATTGCTGGTTACGCAGAGAAAAAATATAGAGCAAGTCCAACAATGACTATTAAATACGTACTTCAGCGTATTAATTTTAATGACAGAATTGTCATCAACAATCGTGATGTTTCGGTAAATTTTAATTGTGTATTAAATATAATATATTATATGCATGCATATGTGTGTTGTTTTTTGAAGTCAACCACATAAAATAAACTTCTTTAAAAATTGTTTGGACATCATGGTGATGTAAATCTATAAAATTTTTATTTTAAAGTAAATAGGTATGGAGTCAAATGTTTTCAAACATTTTGCAAAATACGACTTATGTTACTTAAGTCAGCAAATGCTTCATGTAACTTGAGAAAAACTAATTTCATTTATATTGTTGTATTTATTATTAGGTTTAATGATGAAAATTTGCCTTAAAATGTTATTTTTCATACATTTTGTAATTCAATAACAAATTTTTGGATAACTATTAATTAAAAAACCATTTTCAGTATACGTGTGGTAGGGGAAAGGAAAATCAGATAATTTGTCCCAGTATGTTGGTTTCAAGGAACCACTGTATCTTTATTATTCAATCAGATGGGCTGTACATACGGGACTTGAATGTACGTATAAGAGATTTTTTTATTATTTTAAACCTACATAGCGATACATCTTACAGAGCCTTTAGAAATAGATAAATAATTTAAAAATCTTCATTTCGAAAAAATAAAATTATTTTTTTTCTCTAGAAAAATTTGACATTGTAAGTATTAAGATATGTGTTTGTAAACGTTTTTTAGAATCAAAACAGTTTCAAAGTATAATTCCTGACAATTTTAATAAATTATTTTAAAATAAATTTCAGAGTTCAAATGGGGTTTTTGTTAACGGTGAGAAGAAAGTTTCACACACATTATTAAAAGAAAATGACAAAATCGGGATTGGTGTACCTGAGTTGGATCCAACGGAGAACAGTTATTACGTTTATTCACTATATATACAAGAAGTATTAAATTTTAATTTACATTTTCACTGTGAAATTAAAACATGACAATTTTATTTTTTTAAATGTATAAAATATTATTTAAAAATATATAAATAAGTATGTCAATGATTATTGCTAATATAAGTTTTACATTTGATTTAAATTATACAAATTTTACAGGTAGACAATTCTGAACTTGTTACCAGTGTTTCTTCTAACCAGATAGAAATAAAAGTGGAACCAGAGGAAAATAATATTAAGAATGAAATGGATGAAGAAGACATTAGAAAAAAGCGACCATGTGAAGATAAAGTGAGCAATCCATCGAAAAGGCAAAAGACTGAAAAATCAACATCAACCATTAGAGAACATGGAGAAGGTACTTCTAGTAATACCTTAGTTACAGTAGATTTGATGATGAAAATTCATGACAATTTAAATAAATTGCTGTGAAATGTAATATTGTTGTTTTTTTGGGGTTATGGTAAGTCCGTTAAATTATATCCAAAGCCATTGTTGCCTATTTTTTTAAAAATTCAAATACTTTTTTAGGAAAAATTTCTAATATTCTTTTAGAATAAATATCTATCAATTATAATTTTCAATTTTTTCATATTCTGGAATTCTAATTATTAAGTTCAATTGTATGAAAAGACGTCATTTTTGAGAGTTGACTTTTTGATTATTAATTGTTCAACTTTTAAAGTAGCTCTTTATTTCAATTGAAAATATTGAAAAGTTAACTTCAGTTTTAGATGACATTTATTTGATAATTTTAAAATTGATTTACTTTAAAAGTATCTCCATTCGTAATGCAATACTTAATACCAAGTGCAGAAAGATTAATGTTACATTAAAACTAGAATGATTTTTCTAATAAATTTATACTTAAATTCAGTATGTTACATAAAAATCAATTACAAGTACATGCTTCTTTAGTAACTTTAAATTTAAAAGTATTAATAAACTTACAAAAAAATTAAGTTAAAAATTGTCATTATTTCACATTATATACTAATGTTAAAAAATAAAGTTTTATCTAATATTTAGAATTTTTACAATCATTAAGTAATAAGTTGAAATATTGAAAACAATTATCAAACTAAAAAATGAATAATTTTAAAAATTATTTATGTTCAATTTTATTAAACTTTGTCAGCTGTAAGTGTGATATTTTCCCTGTACTATTTAACTTAAAAATTAAAGTACTAAGGCAAATATGGAAAGTTGTTCCTGCAAAAGTATTAAAATATGTATTAAATAGTTTATAATGGATTTAAATGAAATATAATGGACTTTATTAATTAACGTGAATTTTTAAAAACTATTTATTCAAATTTTAAAAGTAATTACAGTATATGGAAATAAAAATTTAATTTGAATCCTTATGAATAAAGTATTATTAGATGCTTTAAATAAATAACTTTTCTAAAATTTATTAATTTAATTCTAGATCCCGTACCAAGCACCAGTTCTACAAATGTTAATTTTATTAGAAGAAATTCTATAAAATCAGAATTGAAAGATGAGATTGAAATAGTAAACGTTATTTCACTTGCTGATGAAAATAATCAATTGACTGCTGAAAATGTAGAATCAAAAGGAGCAGAAAAATCATTAAACAAATTGCAGGTTAAAAATATTCAAAAGAGTATTCCAAGTGAAAAAATTGAGAGTCAATCAAAAAATATTAAATCTAAAACGAAAAGTAGTATTACGAATATAGAAAAAATAAGCCGTGATAAAGCATTGGATGTAAATTCTTTAAAGAAAAACTGCGGAATTAATAATGAACTTAATATGACAGTAGAACACAGACTTTCTCACTCGAAATATAATAATCAAGAAAAAAGTTCAGACAAAAAACACATACAAAAAATGAATGAAATGCTTGAGGCGAATAGAAGTAAAGATAGTTTTCAACTTTTTTCCAATAGTTGTCAATCCAAAAATTGTGATAAACTAGTGTCACCAAGTACATCTAGTGATGATAAAATTACCTCAGTAAAAGTAGAAGCTGATGAAGATGTTGTATTTTTACAAGTTATTGATAATACAAACATTAAATCTCTTGAAGATTCGAACGTTCCAGTCCAGAAAGATTCACAACTTTCACACATAAATAATCATCAGTCTTTCACTTCAAAACTAGTCAAATTAAAGACTGTTAAAAAAGAACCAACAACTTGTTATTCGCAAGTTGACATTATTTCTTTAAGTTCTGATGAAGAGGATGATGAACATTGCATTTTTCCTTGTTCTCAACTTTTCAATGTGTCCAATGATGAGCCTATTATTAAAAACGAACAAATGGAAATGGAGAAAAATGAAACTAAAGAATCATATGATGAAAAAGTGATTATACTTTCAGACTCTGACGAAGAAGACAATAATCCATGGTTTAATAAACTTTATAACAGTCAGGTATACAGACCTAGTCAAGATTTTTATATTAAAAATGAACCTGATAATGAAATTAAAAAAACAAGTGCAGATGAAGAATTTGGACTTCAATTACTTTATGCGAAATATGAAGAGAAAAATCAGTACATATCTGATTCGGAATCTTTACAGGTGAACGAAATTCTTGAAATAGAAGTATGTTTCTCATTTTTAATAATTAGTTTTTTATTTCTAATAATTTTTATGTTTCAAAAAAATCAATAATTTTATCTTGAATATTCATTCATTATTAATATTGCAATAATTTTTTACATTTTTAATAATTTCAGGAACAGGATGACGATGTGTGGGATGAAACAATTCAGTCACAACAAACAGCATCCCAAGAGGCTGCAAGTGAAAATGTTATTAACGAAAAAATACAACATAGAAAATCTTCACAAAAACAAGATACAGAAAAATCACAGAAGAAGAAAATTAGAAAAATAAGTGATATTCATGTCGATGTGAATGAGGACGAATTTTCAGACGTTGAAGCTGACATGAATTTAGCACTCGAAATTTCTAGTTTTAGTTGTGAAAATAGACGGGAAAAAAAAAGAAAAGATGAAATTTTACAAAAAGCGAAAAAGCACAATTCACATAAAATGAAAAAATATCAAGAGGTTGAGGAACGAAAAGATTTCAAAGATGAGAAGTATAAAAAAAGGCGAAGGAGTTCAGCTGACGACAGTGAAGTACAGAAAACATCTGTTGAAGAGAGAAAAACTTTAAAAACCAGTTCTATAGAAAAAAAGGAAAGGCAGGGGAATTTTAAAAATAACCAAGAAAGGCTACAAATTGTTAATCAAGAGAGCCTGAGACATTCTATAGAGGATAGGAAAAGGCAAAATGCTTTAGAAGATCGAAAAAGGAAAAGAACTAATGAATATTTTGAAAATCGACAAAATGATCAAGAAAGACGTAAAGTTATTGATAAAGAGAGCTTGAGACATTTTGTAGAGGAGAGAAAAAAGCAAAATGGAGAAAATGATCAAGAAAGTTTGAAACATTCTGTACAGGAAACAAAAAGGCACAATACTTTGGAAGATCGAAAAACGAATACAACTTCTGAATGTTTTGAAAATCGAGAAAAAAAGAAAAAGAGCTGGGAAGATGCATTATTGCATATAGAAGAAAAAGGATTAGCAATTAAACCGAAACAACCTGTTAGAAAGGCAATAGTAATTGAGGCACCTCACATGACGAAAAGTGAAAAACGAGGCATTAATTTAACAGTTTTAAGAAATAATAATAATTCTAATGAAACTTGTAATGAAAATACTGAAGAATCGGAGAATGAAGCTTCAAGAATAACACCTCCCAGGAAACGAAGCAGGTCAAGAAGTCGTAAATCACAAGAGAATTTGTTTAAAGAAACACACCTAACAAATGTATCTAATTATAAAGAAATGAGAAAAGAAAAATTGAAAGAAATTTCAGCAAAAAGATCACTTTGTGAAACAAATTCAAATATTGTTCCACTTAGAAAATCAAAGGGTATTGCTAAAGTTACTCACAAATCTCGACAAGATTCTCTTCTTTTTGAGCAGCAAAAAACAGCTTCAATAAAACCGGGAATTGCCCACCAAAGAAAGAACAGCACTTCTCCAATTGCTCATTGCTCAAAATTCATTCCAGAATCCATAATGATTTCAGACAATCAAAGTTGTTTAAATAAAAGAGAAGAAAAGCCTCAGAATTCAGAAATTAAGTTAAATGACAAATTTCAGCAAGAATACAATTATGAGAAACATCACCAAAAAGAACTGTTGAATAATGTTACTTTAAATGTCCTTCCAATTTCTTCAGAACCAATTAAAGAGAAAAGGGTGAATAAGAAACCTCTAAAAAGTTGTCTTGCTTCATTTGGTTATAAAGAAATTAAAAAAAAAAAGAAAGTATGTTTTGATGAAAATGTTGTTATTAAACAATATCAGATAGATGAAAGTAATTCCCTAAATAGAGTTGTTGGAAAAGATGCTCCAATGAACCGGAATAAATCTCAAATTGAGCCTCACATTGATGAATATTTATCACGAATTTTTGAGTGGAATCCAGCATGGCTTAATGTACGTATACAATTTTTTTATATAATACAATTATTGACGATTATATTAAATCTGCATTTAAATTATTAATATATTACATGTATAGGAACAAAAGAAACTCCCACATGAGCCACCTGTCTATAAGGGTGATCATTTGCAAAAAATAAAAACTCATTATTCTTCATTCTCGGAATATTCAAATGTTTTTCGGCCACTACTTTTGTTGGAAATGTGGAATACTTTAAGTAAAGAAAGCGAATGTGATGAAAAAAAAACAAAGTAAGATTACATACTCAATTATTTCTTCAAATTTTTTCTTTTAATTCTCTCATTTTTTTTCATATTACTTTTTTCTTTTATATTACTATAGATTTCGACAACGATATTGCTCCGTGGTTCAGAATTCGGTAACAAAAAATAAAACTCTTACTGGTGAATTTCAAACAAATTTATTAATCGAAATATTGGTTAGCAAAGACGATTTTGATAAGGAACTTTATCCTGGACCCGGACATCTATTAATATTCGAGTATCCATTTTATAAAAAGGAAGTAGATAAAAGTGGATGTCTCTCTAAAAAGTTGCAGTTTCATTGGATTTTTGCTTATGTTAAAAGTAAAACTCACACAGAAATAACGGCTAAAACGCGATTCAACAGAAAGCTTAGTGAGCATAAAAAAGATAAAATAGTTTAAATAATATTAAAAATTAAGAAAGTACATATTCTAATTGCTATGTGTTAAAAAATTCTTGATATTTACAGTGGAATTTACACCAAACTCAGAAATCCTAATAACTTTATTTGTATTGTCCAAGAATGCTATTGAAACTGCGACAGACCATATTTGTAGAATACGTGGTGCAATGTATCTGAAAGCCAATATGCGAGATATTTTAGCTTTACAAAATCTTCCAAAATCAAGTTTGAAATCATTAATTTTGACTCCAAACTTGGAAGATTATATACTTCCCGCAGCACAACAGGTTCCACTTGTGACAATGGTACTTTGTTATTTTTTTGATTTTACTTTCTCATTCATTTTCATTTTAACTATAAAAAAATTTACTTTACAATTAACAAGATTAAATTGTTTAGGACGATTTAAACGACAAACAAATTGAAGCTGTAATGAAAGTATCTGAAGCAGCTTTAACTGAAAGGCCACAAATTTCTCTTATTCATGGTCCTCCAGGAACTGGCAAGTCAAAAGTTATTGTTAACATTGTCATACAGATTTTGTCAAAAAATCCAAAAACACAAATATTAGTATGTGCTCCATCAAATGCAGCTGTAGATGAATTGGCGCTTCGACTTTTGCAGATCAGAACAAGCCTTAAATGTATATTGATAATTATATATTTTTTTTTAAATTATACTTACATGTAAGATTAAATATTTTTAATTTTACTTTTTAGTCAAAAATATCAAAATGGTGCGTGTTGGTCGTCCAGAAGCTATGAATCCAAAAGTGAAGAACGTCTCTCTAACAGAATTGGGCAGAAAACAAGTCGAAAAAGATTTTCTTTTAAATAAAAATGATCAGAAAACTATAAAAGAAAATAATGCAGAGGTAAGACATTTTTTTAATGAAAAAATGAATTAAAAAAATTTATTTCGAAAATAGACAAATTCTCAAATTGTGTTACAGAAGATGAAATTGGATACATTGTTAGATTTAGTTGAGAGGAGAATAGAAGATATAAAGAGAAATGGTGTTAAAGGTGATCTCAATCAATTGTACAGGCAACGTCAAAATTTACAAAACAATATTAAAACTCTTAGAGCTAAAATTGATCAACGTGTGGATTTTAAAAGTCTTACTCCAGCTGAGAAAAGTAAAATACATCGCGAAACAGAAGAATTGGTTCTGTCAAAAGCTACAGTAATCGCATGCACCTTATCCTCTTGTTACTCTGGAATGATGGAGAAAATATTCGGGTAAAAATAAAAAATTGATTACACTTTAGTACCTCTAGAATTTACTTTTATTTAGTAAATTTACTGACATTAATTTAATTTCTTCAGTGGAAAGGAGAAAATAAAAATTCCAATTTGTATCGTTGATGAGGCGACGCAATGCTGTGAACCTGAAAATTTAATTCCTTTAATGTTGGGAGTGAATAAAATGATTTTGGTAGGCGACACGAATCAACTTCCAGCTACAGTAATTTCTAAAGTAAGTTTTCATAGTAAATTATTATTATTATTTTTTTTTAATCTTTACTAAATAACAAAACAGTTGAAATAATTTGAAATTACTTTTTAGAAAGCTAAAGAAAATGGATTGGATCAATCTTTATTCGCTAGAATACAAAAAGCTTTTGCAAACGAAAATGACAATCCGGTAATAATGTTAAACACTCAATATCGCATGGATTACCCCATATTATCATGGCCCAATTCGTACTTTTATCAAGGAAAATTAATAGATAAGGCTACAGTAAAGGCCGTACCATATAGCTCGTATAGGGTTTTGAATTTAAATTCACTTCAAGATGAAAATAAATTCTCCAATACAGATGAAGCCGAATTTGTATCAAAAATTATTTATATTATGGTAACATCTGTAGATGTGTATTCATTCAACGAGACTTTACAAATTGGTGTGATAACACCTTATCAAAATCAGAGAAATGTTGTTTTGTCGAAAATAGAAACTCGGTGAGTAAAATGGTAAAACAATTTTAAATGTCGAGAGTCCTCTATATTATAAATATTGATTAATTTAAAATTGGCTTTTTTAATTTCTTCAGTTTGAAACCTGTTTCGTCAAGCAGAAGAAGTAAATTTATAATTGACGTTAATACGGTCGACAGTTTCCAAGGTCAAGAAAAAGATGTAATTATAATGTCATGTGTCAGAAGTAATGGCATTGGCTTCATGTCTGACAAACAAAGACTGTGTGTTGCTTTAACGAGAGCTAAATCAAGTCTTATATTATGCGGTAACTTCAAAACATTTCAGGTATTGGCAAATAACAATTTTTTCACTTTTATTAGTGTCAATCCATTTGATTTTATCCAAAACTTATTCTAGGTTTATTTTTAAAACATCGTATGTTTCCTCGATGTTAACAACCTGAGCTGCCCTTAATGAGAATATTAAATTTAAAACATTTTTTTTTAATTATTACCTTCACTTTTTTATAAATTGCAAAGCTTATTTATTTTTGTCTAAAGATTTATGAAAAATACATTAAAGACGTGAAAATATAATGGAAATGGATTTTAATTATGAGTATATTATAAATCTCGGAAAAATATATGAAACGTTATTAAAAATTTTTCGTGACAAAGTATTCAAATTTTTGATGATATGTATACCAATGTTGACTATTTGAATTTAATTTTTTTCTTTTTTTATAGAAAGATGAAATGTGGAATCAGTTGATCATTGATGCCAGAAGAAGAGGTATTTTAATAGATGTGAATGTCAATGCTCCCTTGAGCGAAATTAAGAACCATGTCTTAAGATAAAAGTATTAGATATATGAATTGGACTATTACTATTATAAACAAGATTTATCAAATTTAATTTCAAGTGGTGAGCATTATTCAATATGAAAGATGTTATTACGTGATTAAATATGTTTTTTTTAATAGTTTATAATTTTTGAATAATAATCTTATTACAAGAGATAAGTTAATTTAAGTTTTCATCGATATAAACAAAATTTGTAAATATTAAAGATATAAGTTTTTCTATCATAATTTGTTAATTATATTTTATTATTAAAAAATAGTACCTTTAAAGATGATAATTTCATATGTATTTGTATTTATTTAATTTTTTATTTCAATTGAGTCTATACTTTCTCTTTAAAAAAAAATATTTATTAAATTAAATTGTTTATCACTAATATTAAAGCAATTCTTATATATTTATTTGTAAATTTGTAAAAAATAATCATTATTAAAAATTTGTTAAATATTACTTTATAATTTTTGATTAGTTTTTAGTTGTATAAGATGAAGTAAAGTTCAGTTTTTAATTTGTAAGTGATTAATCAGGATGAGTTCTATAGGTAATTATAAAATAAAATTAACTTATACACTTAAAAAAAAAATTTATTTGATTCAAATAACCGCTTACTTGTATGTCATCAAATTAATATTTACTAGCACCAAATAATTTTTATTTAAATCAAATATACTTTAATTGAATCAATAATTTCTGTATTTGAATCAATTACCATTTTATTGACTCACATAAAATTCATAAAAATAAAATGATATAATGATATAATACTTACATATAAATAAAAAAATATGCCTAATGTTATTTTGTCAAATGATTTGTAAGGGGGAAAGATAACTTTTTAAAATAAAATATCTTTATTAACATATAAGATTTGAAAAAAGATAATTATTATTTTTGACATTCTTGTATTTATTTCTTCTATTAAAGTGTAAAAATAAAAAATTAATTAAAGGCAACTTTCTTGGTTCATGGTGATACACCATAATTATACATGGTTTACTCGATTTATTAAAATAGAAAGTACGATTATAATTCGGAAATAGGCGAAAATGTACGAATAAGATAGATGACAATTAAATCTAGTTGTCGCATTTCACTCTTGAACGGAACCATGGATGTCGATGAATCTCCGGAAGGCTATCTTGCTTATGGCCAAGAAACTCGGTAAGTTTTTCTTCACATTTTTATTTAAAAATAGATTTATCTACATATTACTTTCGAAAAATCAAGAGATATACTTAATAGACTATTAATGAGTAAAATAATATAATAATATTTTTATTATAACTATTAATGCATGGGTATGAAAATAAAATATTTTTCTTCAGCCTTATGAAATTTAATTATTAATTTATTTATTGTACAATTTATTAAAATATTGAAATTGAAAGAAATTTTTTATTGATTTTGATAAATAATTCATTTAATCTAATTAATTTTATTTATTTATGAAGAAATTTGAATAAGAATTATATGTTTGAATTCTAGTAATAATATTCAATTTCAGTTTCCTTAAATATTTATATTCAATTATAATCGCTACCTATTGTTTGTATTTGTTGTTACAATATTACCAGAATATATCAATATTGACATTTATTCTTCCAACACTCTTCAAAACTAACTGACATTATGATTATATTATTAAATATTTAAAATATTTTTAAAAAACACAAATTAATTATAAAAAGTTTATTCAGCAATAAAGCGCTTTTTTATTTCTACACTTGGATAAAATATTAATTTTGTTTTACAGTAATCGACGAATTTCTACTCAACGTATCTTTTTAATAACAATTATATGTTCAATATTATTATCATTAATACTTGCAATTGGGTTTTTGAGTTCATCAAATATTACATGTGACACACAAAATGGTAAGTTATTATGAATAAATGAAAATTAAAAACTTTAACTCATTTATAAATTAATTGTCAAAAAATATAAAAAGGAAAGGAAAAAATTACAAACTTGTGTATTATGTAAAAATATTTTTATTACACTGCCTCATCTTTTCATCAATAAAATCAAGTTTATATTTAAATGATTATTTGTTTTACATTGTAGCAGATGTTTGCCTTACACCTGAATGTATTCGTGTGGGTGAGTAAATTATTGACATAAAAGAAAATACCTATTTATTCAATTTAACTATACCTTAAAATTTGATAATAATAATAATAATAATTTTTAGCTACTGCGACTCTTGAATATATAGACCCTGATATAAATCCATGTGATGACTTTTATAAATTTTCATGTGGAAATTATTTGAAAACAAAACGAATTCCTGACAATGAAATGATTGTTAGTGTCTTGGGCGATATCGATGATAAATATCGAGAACAATTAAGAGCTATAATTGACTATAATATTTTTCCATCTAATTTGCCACCTTTTTCGATTCTTCACACTTTTTATAAAAATTGCATGAATAAAAGTAAGATATTATATGCACCTATATTTTTTATATTCAGTAAAAATAAATAACTGCAAGTATTCATTTCAGTTGCATATAATATTAATGAATGAATTATTGTTATCTTAGAAGGAATTGAAAAAATTGGTTTGCGGACAATTTTAACAATTTTTAAAGATCTTGGAGGATGGCCCGTTGTGGAAGGAGAACTATGGTCAGTTGATAATAGTTGGGTTGATACAATAGGTTTATTTATAAAGAAAGGATTTTCAACAGATTACCTCTTTCAATTTGGCAGTAGCGTTAATTTTACAAACACTAATCAACATTTATATTATGTACGTATAATTTTTCACATAAAAAGTGTAAAACTAGTGAAAATTGATTTAATCAAATTTTTTTTAAATTGTAGATTGATCGACCAAAATTAGGATTGTCTAGTCAATTTCTAATTAGGGATTTTAATGACACATTTGTTAAGGCTTATTATAAATATATGATTGATGTTTCTGTTGCATTGGGTGCCAAAGAAACTAATGCTAAGGAGGAAATGAGAGAACTGGTGGAATTTCAAATTGAACTTGCAAAAGTAAATATAAACAATAATCAATTTACATTATGCAAAAATAGTGATTCATTATTGGTTAATTTCAGTTAAATATTTATTAATCGAAATTTTTATGCAATTTTTTAGAGTTTCAAGTCACCTGAAGATCAACGAAACATATCTCTTTTCAACAATCCAATGTCAATGAGTGAAATTGAAGAAAAGTATGGAAATATTCCTTGGGACGATTATTTCCGTAAAGTTTTCCATAATGAAATTTCATTCAAGAAAGACGACGTCCTCTTGGTCTACGATCCCTCATATTTGGAAAAGTTGAACATTATAATACAGCAGACGAATAAAAGAACTCTAATTAATTTCATTTTCTGGAGATCAATTGAGTCAGTCGTGAAATATCTGCCTTCTGTGGTTCGAGAAGCAGAATTAAATTTTAAGATAGTCAGAGAAGGGATTTCTGAAACAAGTCCCAGATGGAAAGAATGCATTGATAATTCAATAGAATTAATAGATCCCATTGTTACTTTTGTGTATTATCAGACATATTTTAATGAAACTGTTTTCGACCAAAATATTACATCCTCGACAAAGAATTTGGTTAATCAAATTCACCAAGAGTTTCTAGATATGCTTGAGAAGGTAAGTTTCTTTATTTCTTTTCCCGAATATGTAATTATAATATAAATTGTATACTCATTTTAATATACATATCTTCTTATTAATAAATACAGCTTGACTGGATGGATGAAAAGACTAAGGAAAAAGCTTTGAAAAAAGCAAAAGCAATGAGCATGGAAATTGCTGATGAAAATAAAGTGCAAAGTTTGGAGTCTTTGCGAAAGAAATATAAGCGTCTTCAGCTCAAGTCTGATGGGGACTATCTTCAATCGTATTTATCTATTCCAAAAGCGGCACAGGAAACCACCAATGTGAACAATTCTCAAAATGAGGAAGAACATAAACCCGGATTACTAACTGTGGAAGGACCTGCCTTGCTCAACCCCACGTACAGCCTCTTCCATAACCAAATATGTAATATATACACGATACACTATACAATATTTTTATAAATTAAATATTACCTTGAAAATATTCATTAAATTATCCACAGATATTCCAGCTGGAATTCTTCAAGATCCTTTCATGAATGACAAAAGACCTCAATATATAAACTATGCGAGTCTTGGTTTTGTTGTTGGACATGAAATTACTCATGGTTTTGGAGATCAAGGCCATGAGTTTGATGAGGATGGAAATTTTCATGATTGGTGGGATAAAACCACTAAAGAGCAGTTTATAGCAAAAGCAAAATGTCTTGTTTATCAATATGGAAATTTTAGTAAGGTTGAAGTTGGAGAAAAGGTGAGTTGAAACAAATGAACTTTTTTAAATGTGTGTGTATATTATATTATATTCCTAAAATTTAGTCAACATATATTTTTGAACTTATGCTTTTGAATATTATGTATTAATAATTTTAATTTCACCAAATAAATGATGCATAAATTTTCAGTTAAATGGAATTGTGTCTCTCGGTGAGAATATGGCAGATAATGGAGGTATAAAAGTGTCGCATGTTGCTTATGAAAAGTGGGTCAAAGAAAATGGCCCAGAGAAAAAATTACCAGGACTTGATTATACTCCATTGCAATTGTTTTGGATCAAATTAGCACAAACGTGGTGCATTAAATACAGGCCACAAGTTTTAAAAGAACTTATTGTCAACGATCAACACAGTCCCGAAGAATTTAGAATAAAAGGTTCACTTTCTAATAGCCCTGAATTCGCAAAGGACTTCCAGTGTCCTATTGGCTCAAAAATGAATCCCATAAATAAATGTTCCGTCTGGTAAATTCTTTTTTTACAAACCAAAAAAATGAATAGAATATTCTATTTTATGGATTGTTTTGTAAGGTAAAAAATTGTGCATATTTAATGAAGGACAACTATTTTCTTATTATTGATATATATATATATATATATATATATATATATAAACATTAT
>JUFY01029008.1:0-48886 GCA_001855655.1 Leptopilina clavipes | reverse complement strand
TTATCAGTACAATAATATTATTTATGTTTGTAAACAAGAAAAATTGATTATGTATTATAATTATTAAAACATGACTTATATTTTAAATATATTTACATTTGAATAAAAACAATCAATTAATGTATTTGTTTTTTTATTATTTATATAAGTTATTACATTAATGTATTTAAAAAATATAATTTTCAGAATGTAACAATTTTTTTCTTAAGAAAAAATACATACGTATACCTATGCGATAAGAAATATTGTCTTAGATTAAGATACTTAGCGATTTCTCGAATTTCTTTTCATTGGAAAAGAAATACCTTAACATTCAGTATATATAAGAACCGAATTGAATAAAAAGACAGTTGTAATTAAAAGATTCAATTGCAGTATTTTTGTAAAACGATGAAGGTCCTGGTTTCTTTACTTGTAATTGCGGCCACCGTTTCTGGTAAATTAATCAAAATTCTTATTTTTTGTATATCTCTTATTTCTGAATAATGAAATTAAATTATTATTCAAGTTGGATAAATGCTGTATCTATTAATTATAGTACAAGATATAAACTTTAAAAATGATTTTATATGATAATGAATTTTTTTGGTAATATTATATAATACATGTATGTATATAATAATATAAAATACCCATTGCTATACTGATCTAAATAAGTGCATTTTCTATTTCAAGTGAAATAGAATTTGCATGAATAAAACAATGATTATTTTTAATTTTTTACTCAAGTTTTCTAGATTGCTTCAATTGCATTAAAAGAAAATAATTTTGTTTTATTTTTAGCCAATCAAAAATGCGAACCTGGTACATCGTTTATGATAAAATGTAATTTTTGTGTTTGTTCAAATGATGGAACTCAAGTGGCATGCACCAAAATGGCTTGTCCACCAGGTCCTGATATGCCATGGGGTCGTAAGTTAATTTAAGTCAAATGATTCATCCCGAATATTTTCTTCAAAATTTATTTTATCATTTTTCAGCACCTTACATCTCAGGAACTCCTTGTCCTGCTCAAGTTTTTTACAGTGAATGCAATCAGTGTATTTGCGGCACTGATGGAAAATCGGCAGCTTGCACCTTGATGCTTTGCGATGCTTTTCAACCGGATAAATAATACGAATATGCACTAAATTTATGGAAACAAAAACTACATATAATGTTACTGCAAAACACTAACGAAAGAAACTAGAAAAAAATAATTAATAACGTACTTTATAAATTTGTTATAGGTACTATATTATTTTCAATAAACATAATTTGCCATGTTTTATTACAAGTTAATATTTGCCAGCATTTATCAATGAGATACCATATCAACAATAAATTATTGCGACACCCTCTGCTCTGAATTTGCATGTTTCTTGCAAAAATTCTACTTGCGATCGCTTGATAAAAAATTTCTAAGTAAAAGTGCTATTGTTAAAAGCAAATGAAATTAAAACTTGTAACCTTTATTGAATTTTGCAATAAGTAAAATGTAAAAAAATTTACATCAAGAAAAATTTGTCTCAATGATGCTTCTACTCACGTTTTAATGTTGTATTGAAATAGCAGGTATAATTGTTGACGACCAATTAGGAAAGGTTTAAGGTTGGAGGGCGGGGCAAATGAACAATACCATTTGAATGAAACTTTCCCTGGCAAGGATATTTCGTCTTGTCCACCCGGACTTTATCCTTGCTCGCTTCGTACTAATTACAATTTTCCAAAAAGGGGGGAAGAAGGTGTACTACCTTCCCTGAAATCCCCTTCCCAGCGTAGTGGAACAATAAGATATTATAAATGCCTACGGGTCATTGACCCTGTCAACACAATAATTCATTTCGTCTAAAATTAAAGAAACGTGAATTACATGATCTTCAACGGATGGTGAAATAAACATAAGAAAATAAACAAAGTTTTCAGTCGTTAACAATAATTATAAAATACAATATGTTATTGTGTTAATTTAAAGAAAAATATTTAATTGAAAAAATCTTCTATTTATGACGACTAAAATAAAAAATGAAGAACACACTTAAGAGATCAAGAAAGGATTATGGATTTTGAATAATTAATTTTATCTCTTGCAAGGCATCGTCTTCTTTTCTTAGTCTGTATTGAACTGTGTTATCGTATATTTCAATTAGATAAACTTTTAAATAGAAAATTGCCAAAATAAAATTTCTTTGATAATTTGTAAAAAACTTTTAATAGGTGACGATACACGTGAAGCTTTTTTAATAAATATTAAGATTTACTAATTCACTGTACTAATGCTACAATTGATGTTGTGAATAATTGAATTGTGTAATGCATCATTGACTGTTTAATTTTAAATTACTCTCTTATTATGAAACAAGTGTCCAATCTCGAGGAAATCATTCATGTAGAAAAGGGACAAGAAACGGCTCCTTCTTTAAAAAATGAGTTTAGAAACAACAATATAAGCACAGGTAGAAAATAGAAAACTTTATATCCGTTCTTATTCTATTATTGTACACTATGCGTTTATTATTATTAATCACATGTCTGAAGAAACATCATCTTTATCCCCGAATCCCGTTGATGTTGATGTTGATGTTAATGTGGTACAAATACCAGAAGCTATTCGACTAAATCCAAGTTTGGCAGCTTTTAAAACAGAATATGAAAAACTTGATGGAGGTGATGAATCATTGTGAGTTGAAATTTACGTAAATATATATAGAAAATGTGCACACATACTTTGAAAGTTGGTTTTCAGAAGTTCCATAAATACACCAACTGGAGAACGTTTAGTTCTTAATGTGTCATCCTTTGGTCAATCAATTGAAAAAGAGTATGTTCTTTATTTACATTGAATAGAGTTGTTAAAAGTGAAATAGTAACTATAAATTAATTAATCTTAGAGTTTAAATTTCTTTAAAAGGAAGCAGAATGTGTGCTTAGATGATGACGATGATGATGATGAAGATCATGAAGTTGAAATAAAAGGGGGAAAATCAAGTCCCTTTTTTCGTTATACGAAATTATTTCTGCTTTTATTGTGTTGGCTTATGTTTACTGTAAGTACTTGCCTATTACTTAAAAATAATATTAATTATTTACAATTTTTTAATTATAAATATATGGGTGAATGAAAATGTATTGTTCGTATAATTTCAGATAAGCTTGACAATTAATAAAGAAGTGTTAGAAGTAATGCATAAAGTTTCCATCCCTATTAATGAAATTCGTAGTATCCTTTAATATACTAATTAAAAATTTCTTATCATCCATGTACACATATATATTATATTGTGTGTAAAGTGACTCTTACTTTACGCATTATTTTGTGACTATATATAATAACTTGGCTGTACATTCATATTTTAGCTTGTTTTTTGATACTTTCTTTTTTGTTTTTTCTAATTCAAAGTTTTTTGAGACTCTCAATTTTTAAGTTCCCCCACTACACCTGAACTTGCAGCAATTTTACCAATATTTCAAAAAAATGTTGCATGACACTTGTGCGTAAATCAGATTATACATATACTATTGTAGCATAAATAACTGTTATAAAGATGTGAGTTTTTTTCCGAAATTTTCCTTAAACATTTTATAGAATTTATAATACTAAATCGTCCTATCAGTGATAGAATTACTGTTAATATAGAAAGTTCACTTTTGCCAAATGTTGATGACAACACGAGCATTAATTTTACCTCAAATTATTTAATCGTTTGGCTAGAGAAGATAAACTATTTTAATTCTAATACTTCCTCTTATGAAAATATTAAACACGTCCAGGTATTTATTGTTGTTTCATGTGTTCCTCGTATTTCTTAATTTATAAATAAAGCTGTATCTATTTTAAATCTTATTTTCAGAATTTAAGTAAACCCTGGGCACTTGCGTTATTTCCTTCAGAACTTATTGACTATTTACCGGATAGAAGACGGCATAATACGTTCATGCTTAAAAACTTGACTAAAGAGTAATTTATTCTAATTCATTTACTTTAATTGTATTGAAATAATAATATTGAGTAGTATCACCAATTAATATCAACAAGTTTTTATTTCACCTATAAATTATCTTAATTGACAATTTTTATAGTAATAAATTTGAGTGTTTTATGTAATAATTTATTGTCGCCTTTGCTGGTCCTGAAAATCCATGTTCATGCGCTGAAATGCATTGAAAAATAAAAGAGAATAAAAACTTGTTGACCTAAATCTTTGACAATAAAAAAAGTTATTTCTTATTTATTATAATATTATATAAGACGAAAAGTCTCAATGTAAGTGAATAATTTTTTATAAAAACAAAAATTTTTGTTGAGACTGAATCAAACTACATATTTTCTGGATGTACATTATATATTGTGTATAATAAATATTTTTTCTAAGATTGTTTGGAGACGTAGTAGCTGTGTGTCTGAAAACAAATTTACCAATCAATTTACCAGTTTCAATTGGTTATAATTTATCTCCTGTTAATACGGACAATGGAGTTTTATATGCTGCTGCAATATTAATTGGACTTTATGTTCTCATTATATTTGAGGTACATATGAGTGAAAAAATATTAAATTTTACAAATTTCAAAAGACACAATTTTTTTAGGTGGTTCATAAAGCAGTAGCAGCCATGATGGCATCCACAATGTCCTTGGCAGTTTTAGCGGCTATAGATCAGGTGAAATTATTAGACTCTGACACTTTCTTAGATACAATTATATCATCGCGATTTTCCTATACATAATGCATTGTTTTACACATAATATATAGAGACCAAGTATGAATGAAATAATTTCGTGGATAGACATGGACACATTAATACTACTTTTTGCAATGATGATTATTGTAGCTGTTATTGGAGAAACTGGAATATTCGATTATTTGTCTGTTTATGCTTACAAGGTAAATTTAAACAAAATTTAATAAAAATATACGATTAACGTATAATTAATCGTTTCTTTAGATAACTAGAGGGAAAGTTTGGCCTCTTGTCAGCATTCTTTGTCTTTTTACTGCAGTTATTTCAACTGTTTTGGATAATGTGACTACTATTTTACTCATGACACCTGTTACAATCAGATTATGTGAAGTTATGGAAATTAATCCTGTTCCAATTTTAACAGCAATGGTAATTTATTCAAATATTGGTGGTGCCCTAACTCCAGTTGGAGATCCTCCTAATGTCATCATTGCATCCAATAAAGAAATACAAAATGCAGTGGGTATTATTATTTATTTTTCAATGATATATATCTTTCAAACATTTCTCGCAGTAGAAAACTTTAATTAATAATAAAGTAAATATATAAATATATTTTTTAGGGAATTGGTTTTACTACTTTTGTTATGCATATGAGCTTTGGCGTCTTTTTTGTGGCAATAGCAGTTTATGCTGAATTACGATATGTTTTTCGTGATGTATCAAAATTTAAATTTAATGAACCTTTGGAGGTGCAGGTAAAAATATTTGTTCAATTTTTAGAATTTTTTTAAAGATGAAAAACATTGCAAAAATTGATTTCACACTTTTTAAGGAGCTAAGGCATGAAATAGCAATTTGGCAAAAGGCCGCATCCAGTCTTTCTAGCTTCAGTAAAGATGAAAATATGGTTCGAGAAACATTGATGAAGAAAGTTAGACGACTTTTATCCCGATTGAAGTTGAAATTATTAACCGGAAGCATAAAATTTGAAAATTATGAAGCTACCTTGGAAGAGTTGCAAGAAAAAGTACATACTACAAAAACTATTTAATACATACCATAATAGGCTTATTTACCTTTGGAAGTGATTTGCATTTTTTAAATTTCAGTACCCTGTTCGTGATAAATGGTTGCTTGCAAAATCAGGATGCGCTTTAACTTTTGTTATTGTTATGTTTTTCATGCATACATTACCGAATGTGAATTTGTCATTAGGATGGATTTCACTTCTTGGTGCAATTTTGATACTCATTTTAGCTGATTCTGAAAATCTTGATAGTCTTATGGCTCGTGTTGAATGGAGTGTATTATTGTTTTTTGCTGCATTATTTATTCTTATGGAAGTGAGTGTATACATATATAATGCATTGATAAAATATAAAAGAATTGTTTTATACTTTTGTATGTACAAATCCAGGCTCTTTCTCGATTGGGACTGATGTCATGGATTGGAAAGCAGACAGAAGCAATAATTCTTACTGTGGAAAAAGAATCTAGACTGGCAGTTGCAATAATTTTAATTCTTTGGGTGTCATCAATTGCCAGTGCGTTTGTGGATAATGTGCCATTGTGCACCATGATGGTGAGAATCGCAATAAATTTATCTCAAAATCATCAACTTGGACTGCCCTTACAACCTTTAGTTTGGGCATTAGCATTTGGATCGTGTTTAGGAGGTATGCGCTATATTCAAGTAATAATCATAATTATGTTTATACATATTGCATTTAGTATGTGCGTAATGAAAAAAAGAATTTATTTAATATTTACAGGAAATGGTACTTTAATTGGAGCAACTGCAAATGTTGTGTGTGCTGGAGTGGCCGAACAACATGGGTACAAATTTTCATTTTCACAATTTTTCAAGTAAGTCATGTACCCATATCAAAATTACCAAATATAAAATGAAAATATCTCGAAAACTAAAGCGTTGAATTTCAACATTTTAGAATTGGATTTCCCATAATGATTACCAGTACAGTCACCGTAACAATTTATTTATTAATTGCTCATGTTGTTTTTCAATGGCACGACAACAATAATTGAAATGTTATTTGTTTAGTGTGTTAATAATTTTAATATTTACAAGTATCTGATCAATTCCGATCAAAATTTAGTTTATTTTTTTTTGTTTGAAACAGATCGTGACACCTAATTAGCATAAATGAAATTGTAATTATCTTGACTTAACTCTTTGTCTATTTAATACAAAACACTCTCGATAAGAAAAACAGCTTCTTACAATTAGTTACCTTTGATATTGCAGTATTAAAATAAAGAAACGAATGACAGTGCCTATTTTATGTTGGGTAATTGTCATATCAAAGTCCTTTTGTTTTACATACATATATTAATAAGTATATAGGTTACAATTATTGTTGTACGGTATTTTGGAAATGTATTTAGACTCTTAAAGGAAACATTGAAAATAAATATCATTTAGCATAGGTATATGTATATAAACTAATTGTAAAAAATTCTCTTGTAAACAATATAAGTCGAAAAAAGAAAAAAGTCAAAAGAACACTTATATTTTTTTTCATTTATGTTAACTTAATTTACATTGTAAACTATTCTGATATATTTCTTTTCGTTATATGTAATGTTGTTTTTAAAATGTTTTTTTGATTTACGTCACTAATATATGCAACAATCCAAGGAAAAATATTGACAAGGTACAATTCTTAAAAGGGAAGCGAATTATAATGGATGATGAAGATGAAGTCAATGGCAGCAACACAACGTCTGGCAGTGAAAAAAAATATTCTAGCTGAATTTTATTAATTCGAATTTCGGATGTCACTTTTTTAGTGTGCAGGTTTATTCCAATATAATTCTACTGACTTTCTGACTGCACTTTATAAATGACTAAATATACCTGAAGATAAATTTTGTGATAATAAATTATCAACTGGAAATTCCGCTTATTGAAAAAAGTAGAAGAACCTTTGATATTAAAAATGGATTCCACTTCTTTTTACATATACATTTATGTATAAATCTGACGCTATTTTCAACTTTTTTATAAATTTTATTTTAGTTTATTTTTTAAAGCAGTTACTATAGTAATTTGCGTAATTAAATATAAATGACACATTCCATTGAAATGAAGGTTTTTTTTCTTACTCATCTCTTAATCTAATAGTAGTACAAACATTGACGTTTACAAACTCTTTGAATTGATTTATCCATTCTGAAGAAAAGTTCATAAAACGTTGCAGATATTATTTTAAAGAAGACCTTGTCAATTAATATGTGGAAATATTTCTACCCTTATTTTCTTAAGAGTTATTAAAATGATTTCATTCATATTATTATTTTTAATAAAAAATGTTAAAAACAGACTGGGTTGATTAGCATACGAAAATAATAAGGAAAATTGATAGGAAAAATATTTATATAATACGAATAAGTACTAGTTATTTCTATTCGATTTGTTTGATATAAATAAAATAAAGGGACTTGGAACAGAAATTTAAAAAAAATCTTATTTCTTCACTTCATTATATAAATGAGTAGCATTTCATTAAGAAGGCAATCTTTCAATAATGAGTATATAGGAAAAGTTGAGGACAAATAATAGGGACAGTGTCATGGCTATTAACGCAATGTTAATCATTAATATTCAGTTGTTACTACTATTATCATTGTTCAATATTTTAATAATTGTTATCTATCTCTCGTAAGATATTTTATCGTTTTTATATGCTCTTTTGAAAAATATAATCTGTATTTAATAAAAAATATATTAATCTTTGAATAATTGATCCAAGTTAGTTTTTTTAGCAGTATTCTTTTCAAAACATGAAAAAGTTATACAAAAAACTTTAGTGACGTTCAAGTGTATACGTTAATTAAAAAGATTAACGAGGAGAAAGAAAAAATTTGATTTTTGTACACACTCAATAAATTCATAATTCTCTATATAATTGTGGATAGAAAAAAATTTTCGACAACTGCAGTTTATTAAAAGTAACAATTATTTAAATAAACTAAATTTATCAAAGCATTTAATTTAAAACATATCCTTGACAAGACAGATAAAATTGTTTACATGAAACAATTTTAAGACTTAAAAAATAGTGGAATTTGTTACACCTGAGGGATGCAAAAAATGAATTTACAGTTCATGTGCCGTGTTACCGGTCTCACGCGTCAGTGAGAGATCTTTTTTTTGATCAAGTAATGACGTAGCCTTCAGTTATATATGAGGAACGAAGCGTGAATCGCTTCATTTTTACGCACCCTCCTTTATCGATATGAACAGAGAAAAAGAGAGAGAGAGAGAAACGATTATTAAATATATAAATTAAATAAGTTTCAATTATTTATTATTATTGATAATGCAAAGTGTAGAAGCAAAGAGAAAATAAGTGAGAAAAAACAGTTTCAGCTATAAAGTGTGCATATATTATTGGAATAGAAAACATTTATTATTTTAACACGTAAATTATTAAACAAAAAAAATATATAATAAATTTTAGCCGTGTTCTTATATGAGTGAAGAGTGACTATAAATTATGAAAAGTGTCATAGGCTGTCATAACATCGTCAGGAAGTGATTTTTGATATTCGATCTGTTATATATATATTAAGATAAAGTTTGCATAAATTTTTTATTCTTGATATGAAGAAGAGAGATTATTTTCATGTTTAAAAATCATGCTTTTCAAAATACAATTAAAAATTGTCGGAAAAACGGAATCATTGACAAAATATTTCCTTGGCAAAGTGAATAATAGCAGTAAAATGGTGTAACCACCTGTTGGATCGTTAACGAAAATAGAAAAAGAAAAAGTAAGTCAAGTTCATTTTTTCGTATGAAAAATTTGTTTTTTTTTTGTGTTTTAATTATTTTGCAATTAATAAATGTATAATATAATTCACGTTCTTTTATCAGCTGCTTTACTCAATATTCCCTTTAAATTTTCTATTTTAATTGGGAAAATATTTTTCTGCGCTAACAAGAGGAAATTTTTCTTTTTAATTTGAGAAGAATGAGGGCAACAATTATATATTAAATTTGATTGAAAATGATGTTTCCTTATTTTTTAAAAATAGCGACTGAAATATATTCTTTCTTTCTTAATTAATATATTTGAATTCATTTTATTGAAGAGAAATTTTTCACATGTAAAACGAATATAATTTTCTAATACTTTTGTGCAATAATAAGTTGATGAAGGTCAATAATTTAAATTTAATTTTTCTGAGATTGTGAAATGATATATATATGTACTAAAAAAGTGCATTAGTAAAGCGAAGAAAGGAAATAAAATGTAGCCTGATTCGCAGTTTTTTATAATTATAATCTTGAAGCTATAGAAAATGATATTAGAATTGCGTGTCAATTAAGATTATTATAGTAGACATACATATAGTTGATCAATATCAAAACCTGCACTTTTAACGTGTATTATTCGGTTTCAGTCTTGTTCATAAAGTAAGAATTTTGCAACAGGATGTTAGTGGACCTTGCGCTTTCGCCTCCTAATGTGTAGAGCCGTATATCAAATTTTTCACCATATATTCTGTACGCAATGTGAACGCAGATTTATACATGAGGGATTTCATATCAAGTAATTGAGGTCCGAAACAGAAATAAATACAAATATTATCGATTTATTCACAAAATGTAAAATTTTGAGGGGGTACAAATGTAGAGTTTTTATGTTTTTTCAACTGTATGTAGATAATTTTTTTTATAAAGTAAAAATAAATGCTTATATTAATCTGTTTGGCTTTAAAAGTCCTTTAAATATATATTCATTTTAATTTATTATTTTCTTGTTTTTAACGGTATAGGTTTATGAACTCTGCATGTAATAGATTAAAAAGTTAATAATTTCTTTGAATGCAGAACAGGATTCATTATCAAATAGTTTCCTTTGCAAGGCTTTCCAAGTTTTATTCAGTTTTGTGGTTTGTTCTTATCCTTTAATGACCGATTCTTATTGCCATGTTTAATGTTTTCCGGGTCAAGTTATTTTAGGGTTAATTATTATAGTTACTGGTATTTCTACTTGAACTTACTCAGCTTTTACATTACATCAGACATTTTTTTATTATACAAGGAATAAGAAAATTATTTTATGTATTTATTTCATATTATAAATAGAAAATTACCTCAGAAGTCAAAGAATTAAATACAAAACTTGAAAGAAGTGTTTTATACTATTGAAAATAAAATTCAAGGAATTTCGTTTGTTTGTTACAACTATTTTCTTACATTGCAACTTGCTATTTAGAAGCAATCTTACTTCAACTTTTTGCATTTTCGAATACTTCACTCTGAGGTTATTTCCACGTAAAAGTTTATTTATCTATAAATATTTGTAAAAGAAACAGGTTTTATTATTTTCTTTAAAGATGGTAAATATGACTTTGATTGTAAATTTGGGTTTTTTTTCATGCATTGGAAATTTTACTGCATTTACTTTATTATTGGTTTAGGACGATATAGTCTAATGACTCATACTAAGTGATTGTCAGCACGTCTCAACAACTTTGCATATTTACTTCATTTCTGATATTAACAAGTTTTTTAATTGCCAGAAATAATAATATTAGAATAAATTATATTATTTCTCTTTCTTTTCCAAATGACTGCGAAAATTTATTATTTGAAACTAATGTTTGCTTATCACATTATAGATATACATATTTCATTTTGTAAGTAATATTATACAATAAGAACAAAAAGTAGAAATTATCTAAACTCTTGTCTTTCACATGGCCTTCAAGAATGCAACATTTTTTTGCGTAATGTTCCCGGTCCTGGAAATTTTATGCGTGTAAAAATGCTTTCAATTGTAAAGATGATACAAATCAAACAAACTTGTCATGACTATTAATATTTATTATATGTACTATATATATATATATTTTTTAAATTGTGTTTATTACGTGATTCTAAGCTGTCTTACTTTCTCTTGAAATAGCCAAAAGATGACTGTCTTATAGAAAGTTAATTCATACTTTTTCAATTATTATGGAATTAATAAAGTGCAGTATTTATTAGATATTTAATTTTTTTAATATTTTCATTCCATTGAGAATATTCAGTAGTTTATAATATGTTGTACCTATTTTTTGTAATTGTTTGTAATTTTGAACAAACGCATTTGCATATATATAAATTGTATATGTATGTATATATTGTGAAACTATAATATATATTTTCCGGAATTGTACTTGAGTAATATTCTCGATTTATTTAAAATTTCTTATTCACTTGGATAAAATTCAATACATATGTTATAATTTTTAATCGTCTCCTGGAATAATGCTTGGCTCTTGAAATATATATGTAATTTCATAATAAGTTTTCGTGTGACCTTAACTTACATTACTCTGTTGGAACTTATATTTATATCAAATGAAAATATTAAAAATTGATTCTATTATACATTATATGAATAATAAAATGATCTAATATATTGTACAGTAATTTAAATTCGTTTTTATAAAAGGGTGCGTTCTGTTTATAAGGGGATTCCCATATCTTTAAAATGTGTGGGAATTCCCTGTGAACAAAATGCCCTCGGGTATTTCCTTATTGAAACAACATACAAATACGATCAATTAAGAAAAGAAGCCATGTATCAATTTTAAAAATCTGCTCATCTTTTTTTTCATTCTCTTTCTTCGAATGTAAAATCGAAGGTCAATTCAAAGGTAGAGTTAGCTTCACTTAAATTCAATAAATTATTTAAAATTACAAATAGAAGAATTTTAGGTTCTTTGAGGTTTTTTTTACGAAATACTATTATATTCCTGAAATACACTCTCTTATATAGATAGTATCTCCCGTTTTGCCATTTTACCATTCCCTACCACTCGAGCTCTTAGTAAGTATTCTCGATTTGCCCGCTGCCACTCTGTTGTTGGTCCACGACTGCCAATTCACTATCTCTCCACGACCGTACAACCGGACAAGATCGCGTAACCGCGCACGTTTTCATTTCGGAATAGGTCTCTCAAGAGAAATTTTTTTTTAATCAAGTATTTTCGTTTACTTATTTTTATCAATTTTTTTTACTATTTCTAAATGTACATTTCTAGATGTGGGCAAACAATGTGCGTGTATTGCGGTTGGAGAACATCAATTTTGACTAATGGCAGTGATGAGTTCGAGACGCATTTCACAAATAATAATTCACGTCAGTGCGTAAAGTTGATTCTCAAGTAACTGGGGCTGCACGCAACCGAGCAAAAGGATGAACCACCACGGAAGCGTGCATTTTACTTCCATGCATCGAAATCACTTTGTTCACCAACTTCTTGTTGAGTTTATACTACTGCTTAATAAAAATAAAATTTCTTTTAATATTGATTGAAATTTTTTTCTGTGAAATGATTCGACTCATATTTTCTTTAGAATAAAAGAAAAAGTCATAGCTTTGTGAAACATATATTCTAAAGCGGAAAATTTTAACTTATTCAAATAGAATTTTATAAATTTTATTCTTTTGCTCGGATTAGTGCAGCACCGATTTCAAGTGTTTCTTGTGAAATTAATTATAGTGGCGGGAGATTTGAATTTCGGGGAGTTTAAGGGCATAAAGGAGACATGTCACTTTCGCGATAGTAAGAGATTTCTAAATTTATTATTATACTTATACGAACAAGTGTAAATGAGTGAAGATTGTAAAACGTGTGTGCAGTATTCATATTAGAGAAACTTACATAAAGACGGATTGGATTTTACTGAGCAGTTAATGAACCCAATGAACCCAGTTA
The DNA here is from genome assembly GCA_001855655.1 of Leptopilina clavipes. NCBI lineage: Eukaryota > Metazoa > Arthropoda > Insecta > Hymenoptera > Figitidae > Leptopilina > Leptopilina clavipes. The sequence goes on along the minus strand of JUFY01029008.1, from coordinate 35,480 downwards.
ATCATCTTGTAAAAAACGTTCGACGATATTATGTAAGTTACTTGAATAAAATCCCCGAGATGATCCAACATTTCAATGGATCAAAACTCAGATTATGTCATTCAATTTGTCAGTGACCCATATTTAATCCGATATTATGAAATACACCATCATGTTTTTCCTTTATATAAATTTTATATATTTTAATGTCTTGGTTGAATATTTTTTATTTTCTTGGCACATTAATGAGTGGTGAAAATGAAGTGGTTGAGCGATGAAGAGGGTAGAAAATTAAAGCTACACATAAAATTCATCAATTTTAGTATAATTGGAATTTCAAATTTGCTTAATTGAGTATATGTTGAATGAATTTATAGAATATTAATTAGCGCATCAATGTATCCAGGTATTTTACCACCTGTTTTAGATTTCCGATATAGAAATCTTATCGTTTATGTCAACTTTCGAAAAAAAAAAAAAAAAAAAAAACATTGAGTACGTGTAACGGCAGTAACGAGAGAAACGAGTTTTGTTGATTACAACGAAAGAGAGTTTGTACTACATAAACTACAAGAATGATACTCTCGTGATTTTACAGTTTCTCTGATACTCATCATCATTGTTCTTTGGGCCGTTTCTTCTCATTAATAATAACGATATTCACCGAAACAAACAAAAATTAGAAGAATATCTCTTCTAAATTTCAATGTACGTGCACATTTTTTAGAGAAAATGAAAATTATGATTTGAAATATAAGGTTTGTTTACATTCTGTTTGCTGCGACTTGAGTTAGAGAAAGACCTTCAGCTCGGCATTATACCTTAAACGTTTTCAAATGTCAAGCGTCGCGAATTACTATAGTCTGCATGGTCAGGAGAAATCATTAAACAATAACGGTGATAAGCTCATCAACCATGAAAACCACTGTCAAGGTTCTATTTCAAGTACTAATTAGTGTAACATATTTATTGTTTTAATTTAAAATTATACTATTGTCTTATTTTTTGCTTCGCCAAATATGAATTTAAGTATGGATAAAAAAGTTGCTTGATTTTCATATTTCATATGAACATGAAACTTTCTTTTTTCTTTTTACTCATTACATATACATAATTGAATAAAATAAAGATGACATTGACTTTGTTATATTTGAAAAATGAACAAAGTAGATTGTTTTAGTTTAAATTTTATTTTAGAAATTCATTTTTCATCTTTTGTTATTCATCAGGAAAAAAATGTACTATATGTAAAGAGAAACGCATATTTATACATTTGCAAATTTCTTTATTGCTTTTTAATTTGATAAAAAATGTTAATGCTTCTTGTTGACTCTAAACTCTTGTGCAAGAGTTGAAGTAAGGTGCAAAATTGTGTAATTGCTGAGAGAAAATCCACACAAATATAATTGTCACAGACTAAATGAAAAGGCAGTTTGGTTTAGCAACAGCTAGAGTACCCGAGTTCCACTTGACTTATATTAAAAAATATACCTGTCATTAAAGCAAACCTTGGCTATGATCTGTTTCCATCTTGAACTTTAACTTGAAACTTTTTAAAAAAATTTATTTTTATTTTCATGAAAAGAAATTTTTTTTTAATAATTCTACATTTGCTATAATAAAAGTAAATAATGAGATTTTTTATATAGTTGTGTGAATGAAACATGACACGACTAAACTTTACATTTCTTATATTTGATTCGATCATTCCTCCCACACATTATGTCTGATTTATCATATATATAAATGAACGTGTCATTGACATTGATAAAATACATTGTTAGCTATGTATATTGATTCAATTTCTTCAGCTTTACGTCTATTACTTAATAAAAACGATTTAATAATAATATTTATTAATGAACTCTACTTATTACATATGCGTGATTAAATAAGTTTTTAAATTAAAATTCAAACAATAGGAGAATGATTTGAATTTTTTTTACTAATATATTCAGACAATGAAGTTTATGAATCATAATAATTTTACTTAAGATAATTGTTAACATAATAATTGTACAGGATTATAATGATTATAAGTATACTAGAAATAATTCATCGCGCATGAATTCTTTTAATACTAAATTATGTGCAATTTTGCATGCATAATTTGCTGGAAAATTCCGAAAATGAATGACATGACTTTTCGGTTGCTGAACAAGATAATCGATCTGCTTTTTTCCAGAATGAAAATGATGACAAGTTTATTCGTTCGTTAGGTTAAGTCCAGAAAGATTAATCATTAATGTCGAAATCTACAAAACCTGTAACGCTCGAATGCAACTTGTAAATACATTTCGCGTGGCTGTTAACCATTTCTATATAAATTTGTTGTGCAATTTTATGTAGACTCCTTTAATTTATTGATATTTGCAAACATCAAAGAAATTGTATGAGGACTAATGACTTTACCTTTATAATAGGTAAAGATGCGATAATCAATGTAGGTAATATGTTAAAAAATTATTCTTTTCCCATTTTTTTAAATCTCTTGAATGGATAAATGAAATTGAATCGATTCATTTAATATTATTTTTAGTTTACTTAAATTAAATTTTTTGCAGGCGGTCAAAGAGTGATGAAATATATGAAAAATTAAATGCGCGAAAGTTTAAACTTTAATAAAAAGATATAAATCCGCATTGTGTAGTTGTTAGCTTTAACAACTATGTATAACTTTTAAAAAATAACACACAATATGCATTCAATTTTAAACAGTCAGAAAATTCCTGACATTATTGATATCCTGCAAATGATAAAATACATATAATATGTAATATATAACAGGTAGTTTTTTTGTTTCAATAAAAAAACTGGAATATTAATTTTATTTTAGCAAAAAGTTTTAATGAAATAAAAGTACGTAACTTCAAAAAAAGTACAACATTTATGTGATCTTCATGCTAATACCACTAATTACTTACAATAGATTCAGAGTTTACTTAATTTTTTGTATTGCACTTGAATTTGAAAAATGCAAATTCAATTAAGACTGTCAGTAGTAATCATCTGATTGATTAAATAATGTTGATCCTAACGTATTACCTGCTTAACATAATAAAATTATTGAATTTATCTAAGACAGTGCGATATACACATATATTACCAATAAGAATAGTATACTAATTTAATACACATATTTATAATTATAGGCCATCTCAAATATATTGCTCTGATATATATTGTTTCAATATCAAGAAATACTTGTTTTACATTTTTTTTAAACGAAATAATCAATGAGGGAAAAGTGAGAATAACAAGTCAAATGATAATGACAAAAAATCTTTGTCACTAGAATATTGTTAATGATATAGTCATATTGATATATTATAATAACTTTTACTAAAAACTGTTCATAAATCATAAAGAAAAATTCACTTTTTCAAGATATTGACGCATTTGAATCAAGAAATGCAAATTTTTAATAACTTGTCGTGACAATTAGTTTTTTGTTCGTCTGAGAAAAAAAATTCATGTCATATTATTATTGATTAAGAACAGTCGATGCTGTTGTTATGCACATTCATGATAATATAAAAAAATAAAAATATTGTTTACACTATATTTAAATTATTTTTTTATAATTTATTTAAAAATTTATTTATACATTTATGCTATGGAAAGTATTCAACTAATTAATTAATTAAACGAAATTTATAATTATTTTAATAGTGAAGTAGCGATTGTGGATAACAGTACTTCATAATAAATTATTAAAAAAACCTAGCAATAGTTTGTCCTGGCTTTACTACATTTTTATAGTTTAAATATGGTTGAGTAATCTTTTTTTAATTGTAAAATTATTAAAATGTTTCAGATTGGATATCTCAGTTTCGAGTATCAGTATCAGTCAAGTGAAAATGAACCAGTGATTCGGCCAGTGAAAGTAATTACTTTTCTACAATTGATTAATTAGTAAACGGTTTATTTAAATTTTATTTATTTTAAATAGTAAATTTTTGCTTATGTTCATCAAGAACAATGTTGGGTGAGGTGACATGACGAAATTTTTATATTAGTTCATCATTTTTATGGTGAAAAGCAAGTAAAATTCCAACAAAATAGAAACTGAAAAAAAATATTTATTTCTTAGCAGCTCCTTGCAATTTTCAAGAAAAAGTTGTAATAATCTTTTAGCCAAGAAGACGCTTAAAGACTGCAATTAATTAACAACTTAAATATAATATCAATTTGCAAAGCTGGCTTTGCAAATCTGAATTTTTAGTTTGAAAAGAGTGCCAATTTTTTAGAGTGTAAAGATACCTGGGTGGGAGGGAGGAAAGGTACTTTAGAAAAAGGTGAAGAAGATAGTGTTTGTAGGTTTATAAATAATTTGTGGTTGTAAAAAGGAAAAAACAAAACAAAAGAAAACAAAATGAGATTCATCACGTCCTTGTTTGGCGATGGTTCACCGAAGAGGATGGGCAGACAGTATATGAAGGTGGGAAGAAATGCACTTTTTGGAATTAAACCCAATCGAGATGGGGAAATTCCAATGGAGAAGGTGCCCAAACCACTTAGCATGCTCATCTCCGAACGAGGAAAATTCAGACACAGTGAGTACTTAATATTTTTTAATACAAAAATCAGATTTAAAACTTAAAAGTAATCATGTTTAAAATGCATCAAAGTTAATAATTAAAAAATTTAGACAAAATGAATTTATCAAAGTAATTTATTTAGATAATAAGATTGAAAATGTATAGTGAGCTTTAATCTAAGATCTAAAAGCATTGGAATACACCTCACGAATACATATATTGTTGCGTCAAGTTGCACTGTTCAGGTAAAAATTGGAAAGAATGATAATTATTGTGTAAATACATTATTAAACGGCCTTCAATCTTGAATTTGCGTTTTCTTAAGCATTCGGTAACATTTTCGTTACGCATAATCCTTGCATGCATCTTTCAGAAAGATTTACGAAAATCAACAATATTCTTTTTGCTTTTTTTAATAAAAACACTTGAAAAATTGTATATATCCATTAATAATTTAAAATGTATGTAAAGATAATTTTCTTGAATGAAACAAGTATTCTTTTGCCCACTAAAAAATCTATTTGAATTAAAGAAAGCTACTTTAAAGCAAGCTGGAAATAGAAAACTCTATATTTTTGAATTTTAAATTATTGTTTGATATTGTTTTAGAATATAATTATATTACAAAACCTTGATGTTTAATAAATAAGTTATAAGCGTTTATTATTATGATGAATTAATATTGTCATTTAATAATAACCAACCTTGACACTAAAGTATACTAGTAGTTTTACGAATATCATATCTCAAGCTATAAAAGAAAATGAAGGTTGTAAAAAGTATTAATGATCCTTTATAAAGAAAATATGAATTGTCATTTGAAATTTATCGTATTTTTTTCAAAACATTTAAATTTTGTCGTAAACCTATATTTATGTGCTCAAAAAAAGAATTAATTGTGACTAAAGATTTATAAAAACGGAATAATATTATTTTCTATCTTTTAAATACCACATCTGAATTCTGAAAGCTCTTTTAGTAAAATTTATTGCAATTATAATTATCATATTCTATTTATATTTTTTTCCAAGTTTCAAGTACAATTTCTCATGGATAAAATGAAAAAGAAACTTATTATTAATGTGAAATGAAATTATGAGATAATTTTGCCACTCTTTCTAGTTGTTTAAGTTTCATAAATGGTTAGATTATTGTTTCAATGTTAAGAAAATAGGGAATGCATGCCAAAATAATGATGCATTAAAATAGAAAGTGATTTACTCTGATCTGCATGTTAATGCAATAATAAAATTTATCTAATATGGATGATAATACAGCGGCGATCATAATATTTTAAGTCTGTGAAATGCTGTTATTGCATTTATAAACCTTTGCTTTCCAGTAGCTATGTTTTTTTTCATTTTGACTTTTACTGTTATTAAGTAATCTATAATGTTTTATTATTTACTTAAAATTTATTTTTGTTTGTTCGAATATTTAATATGTTATTTTGAGCACGATTTAAAAGCCGTACGTACCGTATTAACAGACATTGCATATACTGACAATATGCACCTGCAGTAGGAAAGTGATTTATATATGTTCGAGTATTGCAATATCATAATTTATGAAGGAATAAAAAGTAAAAACTTTAGATGGGATCAAAAATATTAAATTAACTTTTGTATAAAAATATTTTTTTTATATTATAATATACACTTTGCACCGATTATAAAAGCAGGTAAGAATCGATTAGCATTAACTTATGGTATAAGTGAAATTCGTAGAAAAATCAAATAGTCGAAAGACCTTGACATTTTTGTTAAATTAAATATTGTATTTCAGAAATACAAATGATTTTAGTCAAGTAAATATCAGGAGTAAATGACAGCATCCTTCTTAAACTTAAAATTTTTTCATATTTTAAAGGATAGCACTTTTATTTAAAAAATATATAATAAATTATGTAAATAAATTTCGTTTGAATAATTATGAAAATTAACTACCAGGTAGATGGTACCTAATAACGGTCGTCTTTGAAAAATCTGAGAAAATCTGGGAAGACTATAGTGCTGGTCGGGAATCCCAATTTACAAATGAAATAACCATATATTAATGAATACATTCCAGCCACATTACAATATCCTAGTATTGTTTATGATTATGACTATTCAGAATTTTTGATCTCGAAAAAAACTAATGTGTTCAACGATTGAAAAATATCTAAATTATTATTATTATTATTATTATTATTATTATTATATATTATCATATATAGAAGTGTGTTTAAGCATTTTTTTTTCATGTTTTATGGATAATATATTTTAAATTGGTGTCCTTGAAAAAAGGACGATATCAGAACAAATCGAAAATTAGACACTTGATTCCTAAATAACAATCAAGAGATAAAAATATATGTAGTGCTTTATTATTTGATAGTTGTAGTTCACTTTGAGTTTAATTAAAAATTGAATGAATTATTATTCTTTCTATACTGAATACTCTTGCTATCTGGATCGAGAGTCTGTGTCAGTGGTACAGGTTCTTTTTGTAACAGTAGATGCAAGGCTGATTACAAAATCTTGGCTGACCAAACATTTTTAATTGAGGGTTACAAAACGTGAGAGTTTGAAGCATATAATGTACTGGTCGCTGAATGACGCATAAACGCCATGCAGGCTTGCAAAATTTATATATGTACTATAGAACAGTCTTCAGTGCACCTGTACGTTCCTATTTGCAGACACACACACATTTATATTTTTCAGAGCACTTTCACTCTCACATTCAGTGTGATACACTGATCATTTTGTTGGCTGCCGAACCGGTCGGTCGTTCATACTTGAAGACCAACATTCTGAAGACGACACAATTTATAAGCAGCAGTTACATCATATAATCATCAAAGTGTGTTACACTAAAACACTTGAATAAGTATTCAGATGATTAGATTTATTTTTTTCTTGGTGCGAAGAGTATAATTATTATGTTGCTCTTATTTTTGATGATTTTTTATAAGGTTACATTAAATATTTCGTTCACCAGTAAAATGAATGCAAATATGGAGCAAGAGCAACCATGAAAATTCTGTATGAAACATTTAATAATAATAATAATAATAATGATAATAAGCAAACAAATTAAAAAGGCATAGTGGTGGATTTTCTTTTAAAATAAAATTCAAGTATGATATCTAGTTTAGGAATGAAAATTATGGGAGATATTTTATTTTTTTACCATCATTATCATTTTACGTGGAATTCCCCAATTAATCAGGATAAAATAAGTTTCCTCGTCAATTAAGTAAAGTAAAAAAAATCTTCATTTCTTTCTTTAAAAAAAAAAATGATTTAGTCCAACGTAGACTCTGCTGTTTTGCCGAATAAAGATTTTTATCTGCTTGGATACAGAAACGATAAATTAAGAGTGTCTAGATCATTGAACTCAATGTCCAGACTGTCTATTTTCTTCCTTCTCCTTTTGTGCAATGAAAAAAATTTCTTTACACAGATCCGTGAGGATAGTAACGGATTCGAAAATTTTTTTTGCATTAAGGATCCTTAAAATTTTTAAATATAACGGTTAATTTCTTTGGTAAATATTACTGGAGTCGACTGTTTTTATTTCCATAATAGATGAGGTAGACACAAAAAAATGTCTATACAAATAAAACTGTTTATAATGTTTGGTAATAATTCAACTGTATAATTGCAATATGCATTATCATTGGTCTGACGAAAGTCTGTCTTTTCCCCTTGGAAAATATATAAGTTAGTAGAAAAATTTACTTTACGTCAGACTCTATATTCGTTGTATTTTTTATTTTTTTAGTCTGCGATAAGTTTTATAAGCGAGGGAATAAATCATTTTCTGTTAATATTTTGTTGGAAATCACAAGTCTAGGTCATCTAGGTTGTTGAATTGTAGGTCAAAACTTTTCAACTCTTGAAGCAATTAACTCAACCTACATAGTGCATTTGAGAGATTTGAATTTTTTATTAATTTTATTTGAAATAAATGAAAATAAGAAGAATTTTCTTTAAAATTATGAGAATGTAAGAAGACATAAAGAAAAGAGAGGAAAATTGTTCTGCATTTGAGAAAGGAGGTCAGTAAAAGGAAAGAGATTTCATTATCAAAGATCGAAGTGTGCAAGTTCAATCCTCTCTGTCGCGTTGTTGTTGTGATTGTCAATGGATAGATAGCAGGTTCCATTATAGCAAAAGAAGTCGATAATTGAGGACACCAGAGGATAGTGCATTCTCCACTAACGGCACTCTCTTCTTTCTTACGTTCTTAAACTTTCTTCATTACAATACTTTTGCATGTATTTTGCTAGTGAAAAAAGTTATAATTTTGTAATATCTCTCGCAAAATTTCCATTATTTAGAATTTTACTAATAGTTTTCCGCTCATTTTGATTTAGAAAGTAATTCTATTGCTCCAAACATATTGGACGTCAGGAATTAATATACCTGACTGATAAACACATGAGAACGGAAGCGTCTGTAAACATTAAATGTGGAAAATCAGATTTTGTAAATTTCTACATATAAATTATTTTCAATCAGCACCTTTTTTCCTGTCAAAAGTATATGTATATTTTCTTTGCATGTTTACTTTTTAATTTTTGTAATTGTATACTAAAAAATTATTTTTCAATATTTATTCTAATCCTTTATAACTTATTAATCAAAATCAAAAAAGAATTCTGCCTTGAATGAAATTCCTTGAATTTCATAGTGCCATGTCTATTTATAAGCGTATTATTAAATCAGGAAACCAGTTACAAAATTTTATAGGTCAGCTGCAATCTTCGATGTTCAAACTCCAGTATTAATTATTGCGAAATTCTTTTAAACAGCCAAGGCCCTCTTGTGCAAAATTGACTTAGAACTAGATTTTCGTTACTTTCATTTTCACATTGCTCTGATTTTTTACAGCTATTTTTCGATAGGTATTCTTTAATTGAAATTATTCATAATTTATAAAGGCAGTATTAATATATATATTTAAAAAAAGTTTTTTCCTTAAAGAATGAATAAATGAATGTCCTTGATGAATGGATGTAGGCGCAATCAAGCTGGAAGTAGGTCACAAAATTTAATATTAAAAGGAATGTTCTTTTCAGCAGAAAGAAATTATACATGGTTGAACGTTCTAAAGATAAGTCTATAAGATAAAAATTCAAAGTAAGTTTTAAATTTAATAATTTAAAAATAAAACAATAAAATTTTTGTAAGAGCATTTGTTTCATTTACTTTTTTTATGTTTGTATGCCCTATAGTATGCCATTATGAAAAAAGAAATTGCTTTGTTGCTGAATTGAATATTCTTTTTTAAGAACTGGTTTTACAATATTTGGAAGAATTAATTTCTTAAGATATATATAGATACAAAATGTGTGAAGATCTCCGGTAGTTTAATGTAAAGAGAATCGTAAAATTTACTTTGTACTTGAACTGGTAATTAGTATAGGTATATCAAGTAGTTGAAAAAAGTACTAGTTTGTTTCTTTTGTCAACAAAATGTAGTAAAAACAACTACATTGAATAATTAATTTTTTTAAACTAAAATTTAAGTAAACATAATATATACATGCGTAGAGGAAGAAAATTAATTAATTATTGAAATTTTTATGTTTATTCATTTATACAGTCTATCTATTTTGTTTAAAGAATACTTGACCTTGCCGAAAATCTCGTTCTTATAATGATGATGAGAAGCAATTTTATAACTATCAAGATCCTCTTCCTTTTATATAATGACATATTATGGTGAAAGGATCACACAACATTGAGAGAAAATAACGTGTGCGGGATATCAAATAACTTGTATAGCTATTTGCGAAGTGGAAGGTAATTTTTCCATGTGAATGAATTTCTTTATCCAAGTTAGCTTTATTTAACAAATAATTATGTATATTACAAATACATATAATATGTTTATAATATAATATTTCAAATTTTTTTGTATATATATTTATTTATCTGTAATCTGCGGATCTTTTAGTTTATTTTTTTCTTCCTTTAATGGAAGATGATGCACACGGTTTACAGCTGTAGTTTATTCATTTCCTGCATGTACGAGTAGACTCAAGAAGGGAATAACATAATCTTACAAAATTATAGACTCTGCAAATCGTTGACCTCAGAATGTATATACGTTGAAAAGAAGAATTGAAATCAAATGCACAATTCAATTAACTTGAGATATGAAGATTCCCCACAGATTCAATTCCAGTCTTTTTAATCGTATACATATTTCTAGTCAATTTGAGATTTCCGTTTGAATGCATACAATTGGCAAGATTTTAATACTAAAACATCAATTAAGAAAAATAACAATCTCAAGTCAAGAATTTTTTTCAAATAATTGTTATACGACTTCAAGTGTAATTTCTTATTACTTTTGACTTATCTTTTGAAGCATATTATACTTTCTATTACAGAACTTATTATGCAATGAATGTTTTCTATCGAAGAATTGATCATTTTATTTTATACGTGTATATATATATATATATATATATTATTAAACACTTGAGAACTAAAGGCGGCAGTGAAAATAATTTTAAACGTGTTTTGAGAATGTTTCAGGTTGTTGAGTTGATTTTATGAGTTGGTCCATAAAAAAAGGTGAATGAATTGTGAATAAATAACATATATTCGGTTCATAACTGATTATTTAAATGAAATACATTTTTAAAAAATGAATTAAATACTTGAGAACTATTTGGAAAAATGGTATATTTCGCATTGTTTGAGTGTGTATATAAAAAATATCAATAAATTAATGAATAATAATAATATATTTATTGGATCTCTATATAGTTAATATGTAATTCCTTTTTCGTTCTCATTTTTGGCAAGTGATGATTTAATCTGTTTAAGGACGAATTAAGAAAACGAATGATTTAAAATGATTTGCCAATGGCATGAGACGAGAAAGGAGAGATCGGCGTTTATGCAATCCACCAAGTATGTAACATGAACGCTTCAGAATCCAGGCGCAGCATTTTCTATAGCTATAAGTACCTAATGTTAAACTTATAAACTGCTACTGTTGCTGTGCAGTGTGGTGAGATAAATTATATCACAAAATTGCTACATTGCTCTCTCCCATACAATATATTCTTCCGATGCGATATTAAGCATGGGAAGGACACCTGGTTATGAGGGACGATATAAACATTTCACTGACTTCAATTCAGATGAAGAGTGCAAAAAGCCTTTATTCTTTATTAATCTATTGTCTCTTTCAAAATTGCAATCAAATATATATATATCTAATCTAATAAATAGCAGTGTAATCGATTGCAGGTATTTAATCTGCACTCTAGACTACCTCTGCAATAGTGCCCTCAGAGCACCCGTCCTTCGTTTCTTTCAAGGTCATTGTGCGCTTTAATTATCATTGCCATTGACATGCGGCTTTACCACGTAGAAATGCAATACACATTTGTTAATTGTCTGACATTTAATGTTGTATACGAAATATAATTAAGTGTTTAAAATTTAATTAAAGAATTTATTGCGGTGGAATATTCCAGATAGTGTTGTATTTTAGAAAATGAGTTTTGTGTTGCGGACTTAGTAGAGCACTACAAAGATAAACCAACTCTTTTTGTTTGAAATAAGAATGATTTCTTTTTTGTTGCCTCCAGCAGTAACGCTTTTTGGTACCGTAAAAAAGTTCTTGACGATTTGATTCGTTTTACTACTTTACTGAAGCATAATATACTTAGTAATAGTTTTTCTCTTGAAAGGAAATTCCACTGTTTTTTTGCGTCAATAGATAAATCCCAGAAAGTAGTTCAAATTGATACTTAGATTTTTGAAAGAGTTGATGAATTATTAATCTTTGAGTTTATCAAGTTCTTTCTAGCAATTTCATTAATTCTATTCTGTTTTGTTTGGAAATAGTTATATTCCAGAATAAATAAGCGTTTGAATATAAATATAAATAATCCTAATATTGTTTCAAAATATTTTTCCTCTATCGAAAGATTTTTGCTCCAGTGAACATACTTGTAATTGTTATTACGGAATAATTATTAGAGATTTGTGTGTATCTATTACGTTTTCTAATTACGTTTTCTAATCCAACTTTCTTTAAATGATTACATGGGCACGAAGACGCAATGAAGGTTTCTGTTATTAGCGTTAGCATTACTCTGAATAATTTTCAACCTAGATTCAACATTAAAAATAAAAATATTTAAATATCACATACATATAAATAATACATTATAAAAATGAATGCAGGAATGATTTGTTTATTTTGAATAAACTTTGCAGGTAGATTAGCAGCTATTCTTTTTGGTATATTGGCTCTTACTATTGGCATTATCTTAAGCAGTATACCCTGGGTTGATTATGTTATTTTAAGAGTAAGTATATTTCACTGATTTCATAAATATACATATAAAAATGAGTTGATTCAATACGTGTTAACAATCACTTTAAATAAATCTAATTTGAGTTTTTGAGTTTTTGAGTAGAAAATCTACTTATCAGGATGAGTATATATTTATAATTAAATGGCTCACGTTTCTCATGCCTAGAATCCGTTGACCGATAAACTTACTTAGCGTGAACGATTATCGGCGTTAGAAACGTGCACTTTATATTATCTTACTTACAAAGTATATTGGTGTAGCCTCTATATACGATTGTACCTACACAAGTCATTCGACGAGAATGAAATGCGGAAAACGTTTTCAATATCGCGAATGCCTTATAAGATTTATTTCGAGTCGCTTATATAATCATCAGTTTGTTTTTAGTTAAATAACAAGTCATAAAAGTTTTCTATTTTCAAAAGTAGGTTTATTATTTAATTAACTGGGTTTGCTTATAATTAAATTGTTTGAATATAAAAAAGAATTTGCTTTCAATGTGTCTTATATATTTAAGTAATAAAAATATATTATCAATGATAATTTCAATTAATTTCGTTTACTGCAGCAATTAAGACTATGGAATGGATCCCTATCTTTTCAATACTGGCAAAAACCCGGTGTTGTTCGACTCACCAAAGTATATATATTTAACGTAACAAATGCTGACAACTTTTTAAATTTTAACGAGAAACCGAAACTTGAAGAAGTTGGACCATTTGTCTATAGGTAATATAACTTATATACTATTTATTCTTTGCAATATAATATAAAAGACATAGAGTAATAAACAAAATACAATAATTGAATTTATACAATCCTCATCTTCAACTTTTCTTAAAAGGATAAAAAGGAAATCATCCAAGTTAAATAGAATTAAAAAGGAAAAGATTGACTCATATAGAAAAGAAAATTAGCGATCATCTTTTGAGATTGAGGAAAGGTGATGGTATCTAGCACATTTGCAATATACCTACATAGTTAGAAGCACGTACATTATCCGTTTAACCATAAGATTGCTGTGTTCAATGGAACCTGCACGATTCTTAATAATCTCACTAATTTAGGTCGATTTCTATGTTTAACTTATTAAATTATACTTTCCTGTATTTCAAGTCTCTATATTTTATTTATATAGTTATATAGTTATAATATACATAAATAGATTTCTTATAAATACAAAATTTGCCTTTTTTAATGCATGAATGTAATGTGCATTTTTAAGAAAATTTCCAGCATTTGTCCCATTTATACAAACTTTTTGCGATATTGACATAAAAGAAAGTATTACGCATCAATTTATAGGAAAACCTCATTGCAAGAATTTAGTTTATTGTTGAACTTTTTAAATTGCATACGTCCAATAAATGAGAAAAACACTAACCACTACTTCACTTTCTACGGAAGTTTACAGGACAACTTGTATGTGGACATTGTCGGTTATATATTCATACACACATATATATATATATATATATTTGAGAACTGACATCCCATAAGAGCCGGTATTACATCGTAATGTAATATTATTACGTAGAATGATCTTACGTCCTAAGTAAACTGTTCGGGGTAATTCATCGAAAGAGAAATTTAATTTCGAACAACACTTGTTGAAAATATACATATAAAATCTCTACTATGTTTACATTCAGAAAACAGTTTAGAGTCGAGAAAAATTCTTTGATTTAAAGAAAAATTTTTTTTTAGTTGAAGAAATTTTTTGTTTTCTTATTTAAATTAAAAAATTTTTATCGTATAACTCTGATAAAAGTGCTTAAATGACTTCCTTTAAAATTATATTGTCTCAAACACTTTCAGCATGTTTTAGTCTCGAAGCTTGTCCTTTACGTAACACATAAGCAAATATTTCAGTAATACTTACAATGCCAATGAAAAAATGTACCTACAATTCATTAACATAACAATATTATATCATTAATAATAACAAGTGAAAGTGATTTTTCTTTATTTTGTTTTGGAAATGTAATTAATGAAATAAAAGTAAATAATAGTGTAATTTATTATAATTTATGGAAAATATTTAATTTTAATTATTGATATAGTAACAAGAATAGTAATATTAATAAATAAAGAATAAAAAAATAGTTATAGCCGACAGTCACAGTTTTATTTCTGTACAGGGAGGACATGGAGAAAGTGAACATCGTTTTCCACAATAATGGCACAGTAACCTATCAGCATAAAAAAATTTTGAACTTTGTCCCAGAAATGTCGAAAGACAGAGAATTGCAATTGCTTGTGCCAAACATCCCTCTTCTAGTAAGTATTTCTAATTTATATTTAAAAGACATATATACAACATACCAGCGGATACATATATATATTTATCAGAAATAATATTTGTTGTTAAAAATATTATCTCACTAATATTTTAAATACTTTATCTGAAAATGCCTATTAAGAATTTCATCTAATTATCTTGGAAAAATATTTTCTCACAATTATAATATTTTAAGGAACTTGACATTGCTGATTTTCACATTCTTTAGTAGGATTTATTATATATCATTATACAGTTAGAAAATAATTAGATTGATGTAATAGAGAAAGTAACAAGCTTTTTGTGCGTTGCAGACATTATCTTCGCAAAGCAAAAGTCTTCCAGGATTTATCACACTTGGTATATCGATGTTCCTTAGGAGTTTGGATTTAAAGCCTTTCATTCCAGTGACAGCCCAGGAATTAGTTTTTGGTTATGATGATCCTTTAGTTAGTTTGGCTCATAGATTTTTTCCCAAAACTCGAAGGCCAATGAGCCGGATGGGACTACTTATTGGAGTGAGTTTAACTTTGGATTGCCTTTTAAAGAATTAAATTTTTTATTTTATAAATAATGTATATAATTCTTGAAATTTTCAGAGAAATGGTACTTTGGACGAAGTACATACAATATATACAGGTCATACAGATATGAAGGAATTTGGACTTTTAAACAGATTAAATGGCTTGGATCGTTTACCATATTGGGATGATCCGCCTTGTAATTCAATACGTGCCTCAGAAGGTGAGAAGAGCAGTCAAAATTTTGTCAAGTTTGAATTTTATCTTTTTTTTACTAAAAAGATTGATAACTTTTTAGGTTCCTTTTTTCCTCCGCGCGACCTAACTGGAGAAAATATTGTTCACGTTTGGGACAAAGACTTGTGTCGAGTCTTACCAATTGAATATCGAGGTCCATCTGATAAAGATGGAATTAGAGCGGACTTGTATACCCCCGCAGATAATGTGTTTGATCCACCTAGTAATAAGACACCTGACAATGAATGTTTCTGTCCCGAAGATCCTTCAACTTGTCCTCCAAAGGGTTTGCAGGATATCAGTCCCTGTCAATTCAGTGAGCTTTAATTATTTTATTTTATTAAACAAAAAGTATTTTAAGAAGGATGCGCTTAGACAATTAAAGAAATTTGGATGTTTTCAGGTGCTCCAGTTTACCTCTCATTTCCTCACTTTTACAAAGCTGACCCTAAACTTATGAATGCCGTATCAGGAATGAATCCAAAGAAAGAGTTACATGGAACTTACTTTAAAATACAACCAGTAAGTGCTTTATGCATTAATTTTTCCGTCAGATACTTATTTTATATGTATTCCAGAAATTGGGTGTACCATTAGAGGGAAAAGTTCGGCTGCAGCTAAATCTCAAAGTAGAACATCAGCCAAACATTAGAGCAGTTTCACAATTCCCGGATATTGTTTTTCCAATCATGTGGTTGGAGGAAGGAGTTGAAGAATTGACGCCAGCAATTAGGCGATGGGTCTACCTCTCAACAACATTTGCCGATGCGGCAGTTCCCTGCATTGCTTATGGTGTAATTCTAGTCGGAATAATAACTTTAATAACAGTTTTCGTTAAGGCCTACAACAATGTTGTATTAACACATGAGGCAATCGAATTAGGCAAGAGAACTATAAGGAGAGGTTCGTCCTTTTTGATCAATGGTCAACATAGACTTTTAATGGTCAAACAGGAATCCTATGTTCTTCTGACTGATGATGTCGAAGATGGTAGAGTTTTGGAAGACATGTGATTGTATGGGACAGAGCATTCTATATGATTATTTCAAAACTCTGTTGAATACACCATACCCTCTTCGAGACTGCGTATTCAATTGTCCAATGTTTTTTGCATTAATTATGTGTATATAATAATGCATCAATCTTTAAAACTTTTTCTCTCTCTTACATATCAAGACTATTTTTATTGGCAAGACATTGTCATTCATCAATTATTATTAATGTAGGCAAAGTTTTTTCATCTTAAGATGTTTCAACAAATTTTCTCTTTTTCAAATCTATATAATATACATGTAGTTATTTCTACAGATTAAATTACATCCAAAAAATAAAAAAGGAATCTTATAGGCCGCAAGTGAAACAAATTTCTTAAACATATACATACATACATACATACCTAATGCTTATATGCAGTTATGAAATCTGCAGAAATTTTTATATAATTTCATTTTAACTACAATTATTTTATACATACAAAAAAATAAGTCTATTAACAAAATTTTCCTCATTCTAAAACTGAATAGTATAATTTAAATTCTCTAACATAAAAAATAATTTCTTTTTCTCAAAAGACAAATCAAAAATGTTTTTTTAAATAAAGTCTTGTGCAATGATACAAGACATTTATTTAAAAAATTTTCAAACAACATTACATTTTCATTCAATGTCTCAATTTGCGTTTCAAATACAAAAAACCAAAAAATTGCCAATTTATTTATATCTTATGTAATTATTGTTAGAGATTCAATTTTACAGTAATTTTTCCCTGTTATCACAACTCAAAAAGGAAATATGTACCTTACAATTTATTTACAACAAGTTTAGTTACCGATATTACATCTTAAAATGCGCTAATTTTTACGATGCTTTTTGACAACTTTTTAAAGCATCTTAAAAGTATATAGGTATGCTGTAAGCGTCTTTTGTAATAAGATGCTTTCTATTTCATTGCGACCAAATATGTATATTTATAATTCAAAAATTCGTAAATTACAATTGGCTGTGGAAATAGAAAAACGTAAATTCTATCGTTACCTGTTGTTCGATTGATAGTCGACAGAAAAATTGTAAAAATTAGAGATTCCACTTCTATAATAAAAATGTTATTATAAATATACATATAGTAGAACACTTGTCTAGTAAAAAAAATAAATTGTTAATCGTAAACGACAGGTCACGAAAGAATTTAATGTCGCTTGCGAATTTTTTCACATACTTTTATAAAAACTTTGCTTTTAATTAAAAAAGAAACAAGAATTAACTATTAAAGGATGTATAGTAAGTACTCGATGCTCAATTGCTCATCTCTGACAGATTAATGATGATAATTGTTATTCTGATAAGAAACAAATATGAACATTGCTCAATAATAAATTGTTTATCTATTTTAATTTTAATTTTTTAGAAATTATCAAACTTTTTTACCAATAAGTTTTTTAAATTTTTGTAAATTTCAATCAATTTTACATCAATATTAGTGTGTCTCAAGTAACATTGTAAGTAACGATTATTAGACAATAAATTCTTTTTTACGATTTTATTTAGAAAAGAAAAAAAATCATGTGTCCGCAAATGGGTAATTTTAATAATTTTGTGTATTAAAAATTTAGAACATTAGTCATTTATTTGTTTAAACTTTCATTTGAAAATAAATAAATTATTTTAATAAAAATAATCCAATGATTATATTTATTGCATTGAAATTCATGTAAAATTTATTTTTCTTCTATGCAAATGTTGTATAAAGAAAAAAATTTTTATTTTTGTATTAACTGAAGAAAAAAAGAATAAATATACATATTTTGTATCACAGTTACTTATTTTATATATTTAAGCAATAACAATACAGATTTTAATTCGTATAAAATGGTATTTTACTTCAACTAGATTTACAATACATTATTACAATACATTATTCGACCTTATATACATATACATTTGAAATAAACTTTGGAGTACAAAGAGGCACTGGAAACGATCGTTTTAGTACTTTCTGATTAACTATTTAATATATTGTACACTGTTAAAGTCAATTATATGTTTGTAATAAAAAACTATGAAGTACAATCTTTCATCATATAGGTTCATAACTCCAGTCTAAATATTTCAGTTTGTAACAGTGTACAGTAGTTTACCATCAATAACTATAATATATCACGCTGAGAAAAAGAGATCGTTCCATTTAAAATCTAAAAATTGTAAGTACTACATACTTGTGTACCACTTACAATCTAGACCCTAAATTTATGTATTTCGTTTTTCTCCGTGTAACTGCTTATTTAAAGAATATTATTTGTCCTTAAAATACTTTTAATTAAATGAACTTGCTTTCTTAAATTTCAAATTCGTCACTCAATAATATTAAATGCATCTATGCGCCCATTTCATATACCTATGTTTAATTGGCAAGAATTAATCAAAATTAAAAATTTTCTTGTGCTACTCCACTCACCAAAAAGTGCCATTATGATTTTTTAAGCAGAAATTTGTCCTATTCTCAATAATTTTGTGTTCTATACCCTATTTAAAATTTTAAATACATAAAAAAGTATTTCAATCTATTTTTTAACGTAATACATGCGAGTATGAGTTTTAATAAAGAGTTGATTTTTGTATCATCTTCTTTTTTTTAAATGTGGTCAGTCGAGATTTGGTTTTCCCGAAGATACATGAAATTTATTTCTAATCTTCGAATTGACGCATAATTCTTGATTTGCTAAGATTGTTATTTAATGACATTTTAGTGTAGCAAAGGAGAAGCTCGAGGAACGATTATAAACTGGTTTCAGTAAATGTCCAGTCCTTTCCTTTTTGTCTGAGGATAGAAAATCCTTTCGTGCGAAAAGAAGAATTCAGTCGGCCCTTTTACAAGGCGGGAGGTAGATATTGGTTTAATGCTGATGGTAAGTTGCTCTGTCTGCAGTCACAAATCTCGTCTGGTTTGTGGGAATGCTGAAAGCCTGATGGCGACTGGACAAAAGCTGGTGGGGAAATTTCACTCTGCAGAGAAACACTTGGTCCTGAAATAGGAGCTACTGGTTTGCTGGGAAATGCAATTGGAGCAACTGGAGTGACTGGACGACGAAGGGGTTGGTTAGCTTGAGCAACTGGTGGACCATACTTGGCAAAGGGTTTACCAATTTGAGGTATGATGGGTCGAACTTGTTGAATCGGTTGCCTCAAGGGCTGGAAGGATTGAGGATGGTACTCTCTAAGTGGCTCAACTGTTTGTGTGAGAATAGGTTCTGGAGCAGATACTAATGGGCTTATGGGTTTTGGATAATTAGTTGATGGGACTTCTGAGAATGTATGTTCAATCTTTTCCAAAGGCGGAGATTCCATCATTTCCTTCACCCACTGAGTGTCAATTAATGCGAAAGTTGCAACCTGAAATTTAAGTTTTTTAAATTAATTAATTAATAAACAAAAAATTGTTGTTATCATTAAATAATATTAAGTAAGATATTTTTCTGCTTCAAATTCTAATCGCTTTAAATACCTAATCTAATCTATACTATACATTCTTTGCAAAGGTCTGACTGAAATCTGTTTGTACTACTGTCAATGTCAGCCTTCGCAATTGAAGGGGGTTTCGAGACTAGAATTACTCTACAGAAATATAAATAAACAATTTACCATATATTACGTATTATTCGATTGCGAAAAAAAAATTAGTATCTGCGTATGTTTTACCTGATTGGTAGGAAGGCAGCCGGTGTCTTGACTATAAATACCAGTAAGTTCATAGTGTCCATCTCCACGATCACAAGCTAAAGGTCCACCAACATCTACTTGACACATATTATTATTCACGTGTTGTGTTTTTCCACAAACAAGAGAGTCATCAATATCTAATTGTGCCTCTGCTCCCTCCAATCGTTGTCTACATTCATTTTGACTTAAAAGATCAACATCCACACTGTGCATCAAGGCTCCAGCAACATTTACTGAAACATAATCAAACGAATTTCTTAATAAGAACATAATAAAGTTGATAAGCTATATTGAATGATTTACTTTTTTCTTACTTAAAAAAATGTAAACTTGACACATTGAAATATTTTAAGTAATAAAGAAAAGTAATTTTATTTCTAATTTCTACTATTTTATTAGATTACGATATATTACCTTGAAGAACTATTTTACCCCATCCAGTGGCAATACACTTTCTGTCGGCTGTAACAGTGGGTCTGTCTCCAAGACAGATAGTGTCAACGTGCTGATCAAGTGCTATGGGATGTTCTAAGAACAAAAGAGCAGTATCGTAGCTTGGTTTTCCTGAAAAATATCCGGGATGAGGTACAATTGTAGCAACCTGAACAATTTCAAAGTCAAGTGGTTCTTCGTGTTTTAGGTCATAACCTAATTTCCATTCACCAGCTTTAATTGAAATATCCGATGATTTGTATCTGAAATAAAAAAAGATAAACATTACATTTATAAGGAAGCGTGATACATATATATATATATATTATGTTAATTAGTACATATTTTAAATGTTATATTAAGTGGATTAAATAGCGAAAGGGAAACTCACCCATCGACGCAATGAGCAGCAGTTAAGATGACAGTAGGTGACACTATTGCCCCGGAGCAAAGTAATTTGCGATCTCGACCAGAAAGAATCATTGCTTGCCAGGGAATTTCGCCAAAGGCAACGTCCACGTCGCTCAAACCGCTTGGACGTTGAATCTTTTGAAATGAAATCAGAGCGATGTAATGTAGAGAAAATAAAACGAGAAAGTTTATGAAAGTAAGGATTTATCATTTTTGCTTTTGATTAGCTAAATATATTCCTGTGCGTGGGGAATTAACTGATAATTTTGAAGTATATATGTTGATTTGGAATAATTTGCTTTTTCAATTGTAAATAATATAATAGTAAATTTAAAGAATTTTCTTCTTACTTGATTTTTCAAACCACATTGAAGACCTGGAGTGTGAGGCTTAATAACAACTGGCTTTTCGTGCGTTGACTGTGTGTCAAATGTATTTTTAGATTGATGATTTTGATTAAAAGGATTGGAAAAGTTTGGAATATTTGGCACACTTGAAAAGTTGTTAATAAATTCATCTGAACTAGGTGGCTTGGATGGAGAAGAGGGCGGATTAGAGAAGCTGAAAGTTTTTGAAGGAGTTTTAGATTTAATTGGAACGCTTGATTTGACAGGTAAATGACCTTTCACAGGTGAATGAGTTTCAATTGGAAATGGCGGAAGTGCAGGATGTTCAGAAGGGTGGATAATATCTTTATTGTTTGTAGGTTGCTCAGAGTGGAATGGAGGTTCCAGTTCTAGAATTTGATGTGGTTGTTCTCTTTCTACATTTTCTAGATTAACAGTATGTTGAAAATGAACCGACTGTTGAGGAGCAGTTGCTTGTTGTATAATTGGTTGTTGGGGAAGAATTGCTTGATTTACACTTGCTGTTTGAGGACGGATTGTTGGTTCTTCTATAGGCTGTGGAGAAAAGATTGGTTGTTCCACAATTGTTTGTTGAGGATGAATGTGTTCTGAAGCAAATGGTTGAAGAGGAAGGATTGGTTGTGTTTTGATTGGCTGATCAGGTCGAATCGGTTCAGGAATAAAGGGAACTTGATGCTGAACTGATGGTGTTTTAATTGGTTGTTGAGGTCGAATTGGTTCAGGACTAAAGGGAGCTTGAGGATGAATGGGTTGAGTTTTGATTGGTTGATAAGTACGAATTGGTTGTTGAAGAAGAATTGGTTCAGGAGTAATTAGAGTCTGTGGAATAATTGGTTGTATTTTAATTGATTGGTGAGGTACTTCTTGAGATGGAATTGAATCAGGGATAAATGAAGTTTGTGAATGAATTGGTTGTTGAGGCTGAATTGGTTTAGAAGTAAATGAAGTTTTAATTGGCTGTTGAGATCGAACTGGTTGCTGAGGTCGAATCGATTGTTGGTTGTTTTTTGACTCTTGTGGTCTGACTCCTTTTGGTTTGGTTTTTGCGATATTCAAAAATGTGGGAAAGCCCATTTCATCGAAACCACCAGTGTAGTTGGCAGGTAAGTTGCCTGTTGGCCAAGGATCAACGTAATTTGGGTCTCGACAACATTTTCCGATTATTCCATTGTCAGGATTTCTGCAACTCTGAAATATTAATAATAATAGTAATAATAAATTTACACAGATTCCTAGATGAAAATTTATATGCTAATTTATATGTAGGCTCCCACGTGGAAATTTTCAATGGGGAAAAATGGAAATCATATACGAGAAGATGATTCATTGTTGTGGGAGACATTGCATAAAAAACTATCTAAAGGCATGTAGGTATTATTTAATCGATCATTTCTTAAAACTTGAAAATTTGCAAATGGTAAAATGTTCTATTTAACATTATGTTTCTTTATTTATGACAAGATGACTGATTTGAGACTTCCCATAAACCTCGCAGGAACAATTTTTTTATTTTACGTGAGGTTGTACTGACTATGTACTTTTATTTTGATGAGTAAGTTTGTGGATGAGTCATTATATTAATCATTTGACTTACAGTCATTGGTGCTCTTCTCAATATTTGTTCGCTGGTCAACGCCACAGGTTCTGGACTAATAACTGCATCCATGGTACAGAACCTTTCTTCAACACAAAGCAAAGCAGCAGCGCATCCAACTTGTGGAGGAATTTCTGGAGCGGGAGGGAATGTGGGACGAATTTGCACAGGAGATGCGTCATTGGCTTCTACTGAAATAATATTTAATAATAAAAAATGGAACACATTTTAAAAAAAATTTCAATCAACATTAAATGCATATTGCGAATAGTGGAAAATGAAGCAACTTACCTTCCTGTTCCGGTTCCTCTGGGGGATTAGAGAAGGCTGGAATATTATCAGAAGGTTCTCCTCCAATAGGTGGCAAGTATCCATTTGATTCAGGTGTAATCTGTCCTTTTGTGTTGCGATCATCCAAGTCGAATAATCCACCTTTGTTGGAATTTACTTTGTTACCTATTTGAATAGTCTCACTTTAAAAATTGTAATTCTTAAATTATTAAAAATAAAATTAATGAGAAAGATCTCCATTCTTTCACGCTTCATTTAAAGAGAAATGATCAATGCCAGGAATTTTCATTTATGGGCAAGTTTTAAGTGATTGAGAAAAAGGCTACATTTAAC
Source organism: Leptopilina clavipes (assembly GCA_001855655.1). Classification (NCBI taxonomy): domain Eukaryota; kingdom Metazoa; phylum Arthropoda; class Insecta; order Hymenoptera; family Figitidae; genus Leptopilina; species Leptopilina clavipes. Next base: position 11,438 of record JUFY01029008.1, on the reverse strand, counting down.
TATCTCGAGGCAGCCAATTAGAAAATAAGAAAAGAAGGTTCTTTGTTTCTTTTATATATATTTTCTTTTGATGGTTAATCTTCTTGATTTGGTAAATAAGGGTATATTTTTTATACTGCACTGCTAATACTCATTAACTTATCTTCTTTTAATTTTGTCAATTTCGTTTTCTATATTACATGATTGTGCATTGCAAAACACACAACATTAATAAAACGGTATATATTATAATATTAAAATAATAAAGATATAGGTGTTTTTCTTATAAATAACTTTAAGCCAAGGTTGAATATTTGATTACGTATTTTTTGTTTTTTCTTTCTTGTGAAACGATCATCGTTTTATTTGAAATTCTTTTCTGCGAAAGTATTTTTGATCCGCAAGGGTTAAGGACCCTCGAATTCTTATGTTGCCCTTGCTATATACATAAATGGCTGACGTAAGACCAATGGAATTCATTCAGCAAACTTTCACTGTTCCAAAAAAATTATTTTGGACCATCACAAAAGACTTGCCCGAAACAACCCATTATAAATTAATCCAATTCACATTTTCTTAAAAAGTAATAACACAAATATATATTTATGAATTCATTAAATGATTATCATTACCTTTCTCGGGTATTGGTCGGCTAGTTTTAATTTCGTTCTCTTGAATCTTCAAATTACAACAAACTTGATGATTTAAGTCACAATGTTGTTTCTGGAAAAATAAAAACATTAAAAATCATTACATATTTCATTCTTTTTTATATTGTGAAAAGTGAGTTTTTAATTTTTTATTTATTTATTTATTTATTTATTTATTTAGCAAAGAAAATGTTGACAATTTTGAAGACTAACGAATAATCTCATTCTTGGTTATTTATCAAACTGTAGATAACTAAATTACATGAAAATTGATGTTCACACTGACATTATGTTTCAATTAAATTTCAATTTGAAAATAAATTTAATAAAAAAATTAATATAACATCTGTGTTAATTAAGTTTAATTCATATATATGGGTTTTTATTTGCAATATTAAGATATCTTTCTTCACTTTAAATAATATTTGCAGATAATAAAGATGGAAAATGAATTATTCTTTGTACGACAAAGGATAGCTTTCTTAGGGCATAAATCGTTAAATTAATGAACCTAAAGAAGTTAACTATACACATCAATTAATGTGAAATTGCAATGACGATGAGTTTTTCTTGAAGGTCGCAATTAGTAGTCAGAAATAATCAGTAAAGAATGTAAAAAATATTTTAAATTCTTTTTATAAACTTTTCAAATAATTATGCTTTAATTTGTTGACAAATTAATCAGTTGAAATGGAAGTGAAAATTTGGAATTTATTTTATTTTCATTGGCAACTATATTATTGGTATTCAATGGCAATGTTGAACAATATTTAATGAAATAAGGAAAAAAAATTACATTTAATTAATATTAAAATATTTCAACTTTACTATTAGGAAATATCATGTTTATGGAAATAAAAAAATATAATAGAATACAATTTTTAAAGCAGATGTAACATATTATAACATCAATAAATCTTTGAAATATTTAAATTCGTGAATTTAGTCATTTTGATTAGATGACGTAAATTTAAATCTTAGAAGGTTGAAATTCTTGGAATGACATATAAATTTACACTTTTTCAAAATAAAATCAAGCCATTCATACACTTATAAGTACTTCAGGGTCAATTACATCCAAGAAGATAAATTTTCAACTAAAAAAATAGAGGATTTATTGCGTTAAAGGTTATTTAAATTTGATAATCAAATATTAATTATTTGAGATAGAGTCACATTTAATAAATATTCCTAAAATCTTTTGACGTAAATTATGTATGTACGTGTACAACGTGAAATAAAAATTTAATTAAAACAAATATTTTTTCAACAAAAACAAATTTTCGAAATTTAAAAACTTTTTTCTAAATTATAAAAATAGGAATGTAAAATCAAAAGTTTATGAAATATTTGATCAATTTTATAATTTAAAAACGATGATGACTTTTCTGTTGGGTCTAAAAGTTCAATGAGGCAATAATATGGGTTTTTCTATGTTGAAGGTAGGAAACCTGAAATTCGCGATACCTGAAATCCTGTTTGATCTTAAAATTTAGTCAAGGACAAACGGGCAGATTGATCTCGGAAGATATATGCGTTCGCATACGTTAGAAAGTGAAAGATACACCTAAATATAAAACATACAATTTCAATAAGAAAATTGAGTTTAATGAGCAAATAATAGAAATAAAATGAAAAAAAAAAACAAAAAAAATGGTATGATTGCTAAACGTTTTCCTCCGGCGGCTCATCATGTTACGCCAACGGTCCGGTTCACTTCCCATCTCGAAATCGTTGGAGTCGATCGCAATCGCGTTCACGATTGCATTTACATATAGCCCTACGCATAGAAAGTTGTTTATACTTTTCTCTTTTTCTTTTGACAGAGAGAGAGAGAGTCCTACTATTGATTTCAATTTGGTGGTGTGTTAAAAATAATCAAAAACGCCACAGCTAAAAGCTGAAAAAATCAGTACCGCATTAATGAGCGTTTATGAAGGAATCACGGTTGCGTACGTTTTATCTACCCCAGATTCAGAGTGAGGGAGATTCTTCTTGATTGAATGATCGGTTAACATATGACATAACTTCACTTTCGCCGATCTTTCACATTTTGCCTGATGTATAAAAAAGAAATGAGCGTTTGGATGATCTCTGACCCTTGGTCCTGTTCTTGACTTTAATTTTCACTTTGGCACAAGTATTGAGATCTCGAAAAATTGTTTCCTAAAAAATTTTACAACAAGGAATATATTCTGCGCTAATTCCTAGAATTAAATATATTGAATATTCTTATTAAATTCCTATAGATACATTGTACTTAGTGCTTTATTTTTAATATGCAAATACCTGTTTAGCGGATAAAGAAAATCAACTTATCATTTTTAAATAAAACATTCAGATAATTGTGCAATTCACATAAAAGTGATTGTTTAAAAAACTGAATAATAAATTATAATTACAGATATAATGTAGGTTTCCAGGTATTTACTTTTAGTAATTATACTCTTATTTCGTTTGCGCGCATTATTACTAAAAGGGTGTAATATGATGTTGGGTTTCATTTTTGGAAGTCTTTAATCAAGGACTTTAATTTTAAAGGAGTCGATTTGGACATCGGATAGCATTTAAATTATACGATCTTTGGTCACTCTGCAAATACATTCCACTTTCTCCCAGCCCATTTACCATTTTATTAAATCAACCAACATCTAGTTGCACTGTAAATGGTAATTTACTATTGCAATGTTTATGAATGAAAAAGTCTTATCTACATTCTATTCATACCTTTCCAGAGGAGTACATTGTCACAAATGCATGGTAAATAATTCATATTTAATAATTATTAATAGTAGGGGGATTAAAAGAAATTTGTTAATCTTTTCCTACAATTTTATACTTGGATATTAATATCCTTTCATAAACTGTACTATCAAATTGATAATAAGAATGAAAAAACTTTTGTTCAATTATTGCTTTATATGTATATGTACAAGACTGACGATTACGCAAGGTTTCTTTTAATTTCAGTGACGCAGACTCTTTCACTCATCGCTTTCAGCAAAAAATTGATCCCAAACCAATGTAATTTATTCGCAAGAAACTTAACCATCATGAAACTGACATATGAGTATGTATGAAAAAGCAGTCTTGTTATTTTCATATATGTGTACAATTTTATTTTTAACAAAGTGCATTTGTTTATTAAAAATGTTTAAAATGATTTTTCAAGTGGGGAGCTACGTACAATAAATAATTTAATTGCTATGAATATTTTTTTGAGAATGCACAATATTCAAATTGACGTGTATTGCACCAAGCCCTTTAAACATTAACGTGGATTTGAGCAGATACTAATCTATGTATAAGTTTAGGTATCTTTACGCTAGACCAGACGGTTCCACTCCCACGCTCATTTTGCAATCACATTTTAATGTCCTAATATGCACTTAATACGGACCATTGTCATTCACACAATGAGTGTACTAGGCACTCACTAAATTAATAAAGATATTGACGTTGAGAAATGAAAGGAGAAAAAATTAATTATTTTGTAAGAGATGGTAATAATAGATCAAGACATTACTTTTTACCAGGAAATATTACCTTTATTCTGACACACTTTATTATTTTCAATAATAATTCGTATGTATGATAAAAAGATGGATGAAAATTTCGATGGATCGGCAAAGTGAAACAGAAACAAGATTTTTAGTAAAAAAAAGTGGGACGAGGATAGACCTTCAAACGAAAACGAAAGTAAAGAAAGTTGGAAATCAAGTTTTGTTGAATTGATCTCTGAATATCGTATATAAATTGTTACGAAACACATACTACATTTCATCGTTCGCATTTTTGCACTAGACCGATATTTTCGATTGAAATAACCTATGTTTGTCTCGCAATAGACAAGTGAATTCAATTTTTTTTCGCACATAAGGCAAGAAAAAAAAGAATGTATTTGGATAAGACGTCCTCATAAGTAAATAAAGCTTTAGAAAAGCGTAGAGAAATATTTTTTATATACATACATGTGCAAATGTAAGTTAATTTGACTTAATTTAACTTGTTTTTGATTTGCAAATTAAATAAAGAAAAAAACTGGATTGCATAACTAAATTCGGTAGCAAATTCGAGCAAGCTCGATGATGGGAATAGGACGCAGCTATATAATAACTGACATTCGTTTTTTCAGCAAGAAATTAATCTGTCTGATTAACATAAGAATTTATTTCTTCTATTCAGCACGTCACCAACTAAACAAATTGACCAACTGTGATTATAATAACCAAATTAAAAGATGGGATTCTTTTTATAACAACGTCCAAATATCCACCTTGAAATTCAATTTATTTTAACGGTGTGAACTTTCACTTCAAAGCAAGAGGAATAAGTTACATTTTTGTTGGTCCAGGCGCCAAGAGCTTATACATAGCAGTAAAATATTTCCGATCATAAGTCTTTCTTCCGAGATATTGGATTCTTAAATATGTATTGCGAAAGCAATGAAATCATTACGGAAATCATTTAAAGGGAATTACAGATATTCCTTTTTGGTGAGGTGAGTCACATGATATTTTATTGTATAACTTTATATACTAAAAATAACTTTGTAAAAAAGGTGAAAATTTAATAATTTTTTTCTTTTTCTCTAAAACATGAATTTCATTAAACATGTATAAGTAGGTATGACATTAAAAAATTTCAATTTTTTTAAGAGAGCTTTTTATCGATGTGTCATTTCAAAATTTGCACGGTAAACTATTTTTCTTAACTTTGAAATTTGAATTACAAGCGTAAATCTGTATAAGTATATTTAGTAAAATAACGATTCTTCAATTAGCGAATATCCTGCTTGAACATATTTATTAATTAGCACTATTAATAATTAAAAAAAATGATACGTCATTCATTCAAATGTGAATAACTATTATTAAATTACGAATTCTGAAAATTTATCAAGTATTATCATAAACGTACACCTATGTAATATTACAAGAATAAAAATAAGTTAAAAATTTTTCAAGAAACGAACACATTATTATATAAGAGAAAAAGAAATATTCAACCCTAATGCAATTAAAATGGAATAAAAGTTTTTAATTTCCATAAAGATTTCGATTACATGTGATCATTCTTTTATACTCCTACAGGATGCCTTTGAACAAGTTTTTGAGCTCAAGGCTAATTTTTTTGAATTGACTCACGAATTACTTCCATTCATACACCTACTCTGAATACTTTTAAAGATGAGACATAGTGCATAATAAAATTTATCTGTTTATATTCCTAAAGGATTTTAAAAATCAATCATAATATTGCACTTGAATTGTAAAATAATTATAATTGATAAATTTCGAAGAGATAATCTACTAAAATTTGATTTTGAATTTTATTTATTATATTTTTTACTTTTTTCTATACTATAAAAGAAGGTTTTTTCTAATTTGTATTGTGGCACATTCGGACATGCATTTTTAACTTAAATATATAACATGTAATGTGAATTATATTATACACGTGTGTATAATACACATATGATTTTAATTATGGTAATAACGAAATAGATGTTTCAAACTAAACTAAGATGCTATGAATTGTATGTTAATTTATGCTAAATAATCTTCAAATTGAATGTACTATTCGTCATTAAATCTTTAATTGGTAACGTTCAAGATTTTACTGCGATTACATTCTTAATTAAACGCATTTTCTTTCTATTCCTTTACGATATGGCCAAATCGAAAATGCTCCCAATTTTAAAGTTGTTAGGTTACTCACGATTGTGTATGTTTTTTAAGAAGTCACCATTTTATTAAGTGATGAAACTTTCAGTTTCTACATCCAGAAAATTGTTTCTTTGAATAAAAGAAATTTGTTCTGTATTTTTTTTTTAAATTGAGAAAATAGTTTTATTCTTTAAAAATAAAACAATTTTTTTATTTCAAAGAATCTTTAATTTAATATGACAAAATTTTTAACTAAAAAGTTAATTGTTACTTTGAAAATTTGTTTTTGCAGTTAAAAAATTTACTTAAAGAAAAACGTTTTGCAATGACGTCACGCTCTAGAGAGGGAGGCAGGGGTCACTACCAAAGATGACAAAAAATTTGTAAAAGGTGCGTGAAATTATTTGTGAACATTCCCTAAGAACAAATGAAGAATTTTTTCATTTGAAAGTTAAATTCATGGCATTAAAAGTCCTTATATAAATTTTATACACTCTAATTATAGCTTGCATACTCTCAAAGATCTTTACATAATTTTTTTATATAATATACTTATTCTTTGATTACATATGTAGTATTTTTAAATTGATTATTTTAATCTCTAATCTTATATGAAAAAACTATAGAACTGCTAATTTAAAAATGACTGTGACTTTGAATTTTCTTATTTGTGACATTCCGATAAAAGTACCGTAGTTTAAAGATCCTGATTCTAGGGGAATCCCAATGACTTGTTGTTGTATCGCATAAGCTTTTAGTTTTAGGCCAATTCCTACACGATATGAAAACATTATCCTAACATCGTCTTAATATATCTTCATGAAACATAAAATGTCTACAAAGTTGTATCAAATTTTTATTTAAAAAAAAAGAATTCAAGAAACTTGTCTTTATTAAAATTTCCGACCTATCTAACAGACTGTTTTTGCTATAAAATGAAATATTCCTCATCCACCAACATAAACATTTACAAAGTCATTATTAAGCAGTTCAAAGAATAAAAATTAATTTCTACCTGAATAATAAAAATAATAATAATTAAATTCCGCTTTCATTCATTTCCAAAATAAGCAGATGAGTCTTCTATTGACCAAAAAATGAGCAACATAATAATCAACTGCGATGAATAAACAAAATTATTAGGATAAATTATTTTCAAAGACTAAACAATTTTATTTTAACTATTTAGGATACATCATAGTTTTTCAACTCTGATGTAAGAAATGACAAAAATATTTGTTGACTTGACTTTTGTATCTAAATATCATTTAGATGTACTTAGTTAATTAATTTTTATTACATATAATCAAGGCAAACAACACAAAAGGTTGTGGAAAACTTTTATGGGTAAAAGTGGCTTAAAATAAAACACCTATTTCTAAAGATATAGGTTAATTAATTGAAATTTCTTATAAGTTCTAAACAAATATAAAAATGCCATGACTCACCTGATGATTAAAGCCTTGTTGAGTAGTGTATCCGTTTACACAAAGATTTTTGGAAACACAGATTTTATTAAGACTTTTACAGTTGACAGTGAGGCCGTTATTGGTTTCGAATGTTTGTTGGATAAACTGGTCTGGAGAATTAGGAAACTCAGAAGAATCTGGTCCATTAGCGAACTGATCTGGGAATTTTGAGACCTGTTCAGTTTGTACCAAGAGTGGAGTCAATACAACGGATCCGGATCCTGGCTTCAAGAAAGGATTGTTTTTCTCAATATTTACAGAAACTGGTCGAGTAGGTTTAGATGCTGGGAAGGTTGGCGTCTTCGGCAACTGAAGAAATAACATAAATATTTGCATATCACACTAAAGGGACTTTGAGTTTTACTAGTATTAAAAGTATTTTAAGAAACTTATTTTGTGTCAAACGAAATAGAAACTGTGTAAAGCTTACTGTTCCAACAGATGCGGATGCAGAAGCTTGGTTAAAAAAGGGATTCCCTTGAGTGTTGATTGTGCTTCGCTGATCTTTAGCTTGCATATTAACATTTCCTTTCTTGAGACCAAATGTAGTACTAGCAATGCATGAAGTAGAGGTACATCCACTTTCTTGATGATTACTCAAGAAGGGATTACCGGACTCTTTCTTCTCATAATAGTATCCTTCCTCTTCAGGATTATTTACTTTGGCAGATTCTTCATCTGTATTGGTATTGAAATTTTGTTGATTTACTTCGTTAACGCCTCCAGAATAATGAAAATTGGTGGTTGCTTCAAAGGGAAGAGATTCTTGATTTAACTCACTAAGCTTCTCTGAATTACCTTCCTTGTAATGATATCCATCTTTCTGAAGAGTACTCGAATAGGGTAGTGCATTGGCCTTATAGACCAACGCTACTGCAATCAGCAGTAGTGATGCATTTCGTTTCATTTTAAAGGCCTAAAATTTTTTAAATTGACATATTTTAATTAAGTTTCTTAATTATAGAAATTGTGTGTATGTTGTATTTAGTTGCTTCAAATTAATTTATATTTATACAAAACTAAAGATCTTTCAGATTTTTGATTACATAAAATTCTTTTCGCCATTCTTATGTAAAGAAAAAGAAAAAAATAAGATAAACTTGATAATAAGAGAAAAGTGTATATAATGCAGAAAATAATTTTAAAAAGACACGATAAAAAAAAATTTTCAAAAAATGCAAATTATGATGTAATATACCATGAATGGAGAAGACGATTTCCCCCCTGCTAATGACCATATTATAGGTTCATTAAAAATTTATGACAAATTTAAATAAACATAAAAATAAGCTCATTTTTTAACTCTACTGACTAATTTAAAGTATGATTTGAAATACTTATTAAAAAAATAAAATAAATTCATTAAAGATTATAGATTATAGATTATAGAAAAAGAATACATGTTTTAAAAATATTTACGATACCATCAAGCAGCATAAAATTTAAAAAAACCGACAGCCTATATAATCGTAAAGTAATATATGTATACACACATCAAAGATGTGCAAATGACCGTAAATGACTAGGATGGAGCTTTGTAGAGGCCTCGATCTTGAATGTAATAGAATGTCATTGCGATAATTTATTATCATTGATCATACATTTTTGCAAATAAACTAAATTTTATTATAATAGAACATTTAAATAAATGATTATAATATAATGTATACATTAATTGAACGTTTAAGGGGTAAATAAAAAAGTTGGAGAAAATGTATTTAAAGAGGAATAGGCAGTTTGTCAACTAGATAATTACTTTCACTCTAAATTATGTTTAGAGGGTAGAAAAACATGAATGGAAAGGTCAAAACGTGCTTCACTGGCGAGTGTTTAATCACTGGATACTTCACCAATCACAAAAAGTTTTGTTAGCACGAAGAATTCACTGAAAATTTGAAATGCGAATCTCGCTTGAATTTCAAGTAACGGATGACTGACGAGATGTGTTTGCTCGTTATCTATACACGATCCGTAGCGCATATGAATCGAATCGAGGGAATTACACGTCCTACCGAACTAAGGTTGACTGTTACTCACCTGATGTACGTGTCCTCTGAAAAATACACGTATATGAAGCTTAAAAGAAAGTCAGGGTGACTGGCGACGCCTCCACATTCCGGCTTCTCTTATACCATCCTTCGACGATGAGTATCCCCACTATATGTGTACGATTGGGCGCCTCTTGTCCTTCGATATCCTATCCTGGTCACCATATACATATGTTTACGTGGTGGTCCATTCTCATGTGAATCGCATATTCACAAATATAGTTGAAATCTTCACGAGTCACCGGTTCAAAATTCCTTAATTTTGATGATGATGATGATGTTGATGATGATCATATGAATGAGTAACATAGCTGGCACTTCTTTTGCACTTTCCGGATGTAGGATCATTGCAAATGTATTTTACAAGTCATCGGCAGTCAGTGCCGAAATCATAACACTTTGTGGGAAAATACGTCATTAACACTCAGAAATAAAATTCATTTGTAACTCTTTAAAAAAATTATAGTAGCTTAATTTTATTTACCGGCATTTTTTATTAAAATTGTAACTGCTTGATGGAAACGTGGATTTTGAATTGAAACCATATTTTATTGCATAAAGAACAGATATGCTATAATTTTTCTTTACATACTTTTATAAGTACTTTGCAAATAAAGTTATTCACAAAGTAATGAAACATTTATGTTTTATGACTTTCTGAAACTATTTGCATATTTCATCTGACAAATTTGTCAAAATCAGGAAAATTTATACCTATTTAAAGAATCATTTCGGAAAAATAGACATCATTCAGAAATTTAGGTCGAGATACCCAGAGGGACATTAAGATATGTAAAATTCTTTAATTAAGACAACAAATGAATAATTTATCACTTATATCATTATTTCTTTAACTTGAAAGAGAACAATTTTGAACTTATTTTACACTCTAAGAAAAATATAGCAGACACAGCCAACATATAAAGAGGTAGGTACTACTAATAATTATGTGTCTTCCTAGCACAATTATAGCTGTTTCTGCCATAAGTTGTCTGCGAACCTGACATATTTTTCAAACGTTTCTATATTTTTCTTGTGAATGTAGTGTAATAAGCTCTCTATATTAATAAAAACTTTTTCATTAGATTTCTATTTTATTCAGAATAAAATTTGGAATTTGCCTTATCAAAATTTCGATAAATTAAAATTGCTAAATAAAGAAATCGACTTTCTACAATTTGCCGTCAGTGCAGAAATAGAAATCTGAGTAAAGGAACCGTTTACTGATTAACTCTAGGTGGGAATTTTCACTCATAATTTTATTGAAAAAAAATTACGTAAGAGAAGAGTTTGATTCCGGAAACGCGTTTCGAGAAAAATTTTGCCTGTAATAAATTTACTCGTTTATATTTCGCAAATATATAAATAATGATTAATCATCTTCTGCGTAAAGTTAACTATAGAATAATTATTATTATTCTACGACTTTTTGTCTATATTTATCAATTTTTTAACGAAATTGCGGCATTTTTAAATAATAGCATACCCTTTAAAATTATTATTATTTAAATAATAATTTTATTATTATAAATAATTATATAATTATATATTATATATTATATTATATTATATTATTATTATTATAATTTTATTATTATTTTATTATAATTATTATTATTTAAA